>JAODAL010016821.1:0-79530 GCA_025379985.1 Phyllomedusa bahiana
CATCGGGAAGGGGAAATGATGGCATAGAGAAACAACTCCCTTCTGCAGAGGTGGTGGAGCCTCGACTCGCTTCAATGGCATGCGTGCCACTGGGTGCTGCTGCTGTTGTGGCGGCAGGAAGGACCACCACATCTGAACCACGTTTCTCCCAGGCCACCGGATGGTGACGCTGCATGTGTTGACGCAGGGCCATGATGCCAACGTTAGCTCCCTGGCCACGCTTAACTTTCTGCCCACAGATTCTACATATACCCATATTCGGCTCCTCCGGTGTCTTAGCAAAAGGACTGCCACACCGCCGATTAGCTGATTTTACCGCCAACGCTCTACACTGAGTGGCTACTACCGCCGCTGCCTCGCTGAGCCCCTGTGCCGCTACTTTCTTGGACTTGAAAAGCGGGTTTTCTACCCCATGGCCGCTTGGCTCCCGACCTCGCACTGCTGCTACCCTGCTGATTCACGGCCACACTACCCACTTGCTGGTTGATGCGCTGCCTGAGGCACAAGCTGACGCCCTCTTTTCCTGACAATGATGAAGCCCTTGCTTCACCCGGCTCCCAAGTGCGGTCGGCTACATCATCATCGATTATTATTTGATCTTCACTGCTGTCCTCCTCAAAGATCTTGGTATGCAGAGGCTGACCCCTCACAACATGACCTCCCATGCCACTCTCCACATCTATACTTGCCGCCTACTGCAAGAAGCAGGGGATATTGGCCCCATTTCTTCACTGCCAAGTAGCTGCTGACTGTCTTCCTCAAATTGTTCATCCTCGCTATATAGTGGCGCTGAGCCCAGAACACATAATAGATATCTGTCTGAGGGAACTGGATGGGACAGAGGCGGGTTGAGGACAGGTGAGGGCCGCTGACCCGCTCCCGGGCCATGGCAACTAAAGGTTGTGTCTGATGTTCCCACCGACTTTTGGCTGGTGTTGTCAGATGTCATCTGGGAGGAAGTGGATGACCTAGTCAACCAATCAAGAACCCTTGGGTTGCTGGCAACACATGGCCGCTAGATGACACCGGCAGTTCTGGCCACACCGAGTGACCCCCTTCTGCGACGTCCCCTTAACGGGCTGCGACCTTTGCCTGCTGCAGGAATGCTTGTGCCACTGCCACTCGCATGTGAAGAGCCTGCCACCTCTCTGTCTGACATACTGTTTGTTCAAATACACAACCTGTATTTGACTCCAAATGAACCCACTAACAAGCTTGGGTAACCCTTGGATATAAATTGTGCTCCACAAATGGGCAGGAAAAATTTACTTGTATGTTCCGATTAAAAACTCAGTGTATTTTACTGAATAGAAAAGTGCAAACAGGGTTAATTAACCTTCAGATATGAATTATGCTACAGGAAAAATTTCTTCTTTGGTGTTGAAAAACACTGTTTCTTTTACTGACTCCAACAGCAGAAAAACACTTAATTAACCCTTGGATCTAAATTGTGCAAAAGAAATGAGATACCAAAAATTACCAGCTATGTAGCGTGTTAAAACTACGTGTATTTTACTGACCACAACAGCAGAAATTTTTTTTATTAAACTTCGGATAGGAATTATGCTGCAGGCAAAATTTCTTTTTTGGTGTTTAAAAATAACCTTTACTGACTGCAATAGCACAAAGACGTTTAAGTAGCCTTTGGATATAAATTGCGCAAAAGAAATAAGCAGCCAAAAATTAACTGGTTTTTGGATTGTAAAAATGCTGTTTCTTTAACTGAATACAACAGCCACTACAGGCTTTGATAACCATTGGATATCAATGTGCTCCAGAACTGAGCAGATAGCATTAAAATATATATGCAGCTGAGTTGGACACACACTGGACTTCAATTCCAAAACCCCACAAATTCAAAATTAGAACGTAAGAGAAGCAGTCTCTGAGAAAAGCTGTGACCCCCCCAAAAAAATTGCTGTATAAAAGGTCTTTGTTTCGTGTGAGATCTCTAATACTAGAGCTGCAGCAGCTACAACACGGGCACAGAGAGGGGAATGTGAACTGCCAGTGTCACGTCCTGACTTATATAGTGCGGTGACGTCACAGAATCCCACCGGTCTCTGATTGGCTTCATCTCTGCACATGTCATTAAGGCTACTCCTTTCTTCCTCCCAGACTTTTTTGCCCCATGTAATGCCATGTGCTTGCAGCCATTTTATGAATTAAAAACACGCTTCTTTCCCACGAATCATCCCAAACTTCGACTTTGTTCAGAATCAAAGTTTTCCTGAAATTCTAAACGAATTCCACTTCGTTCGAATCGATTTGCCCATCTGTCATTAAAACCTATTGTACAGTAGAAGGACTACTATTTGGATTGTAATATTTCTGTTCAGTCACCAGAGGGCCTAATTTTACTCATTGTAAAATGAGTAAGGTTATGTTCACACGGCATTTTTGAAAATGTTTTTGGTATCCAAAAAACATTTTAAAATCACTGCGTAAAACGCATCCAACACAGACCCAAAGTGGATACGTTTTCCGTGCAGTAGAAACGCACCCTATGGTGTAAAACACGGAGTCTGCTACACAAAATGGATCAAGAATTGACATGTTAATTCTTTGAACGGATCCAAAAAACACATCACAAAGACGCATGTAAAACGCGCATCAGCGATCAGACGACTCAATGCCGATATGTGTTTTACATTGAAAGCAATGTAACTCACACTTCATATTGTTAGATGCGTATTTTGGATCATTTTGGGTCCAAAACACGGACTCAACACACTTCTAACAGATGCCATGTGAACATAAGAAATATAACTCCATTCTACAGATACATGGTTTGAAATCAATGACTACTTTGAACCGGAATTTAGGAAGAAGAAGGTGACTGTTGAAGGAGAAAAACCTTATTATTAATAAAAAAAAAAGGGGTGGAAAAGAATGATGGACTCTCTAGAGTCTTATAGTCCGAATATCGATCAACAACTTATATTTTATCGGACTTACAAAGAACCTACACAAAAACATTTCTTAGTAAATATATTACAAAATAATGAATCTGGTTTAATTTATCTTCTCCTGTTTTTACTTCTATTATTATTGTTCTGTGCATTTAATAAAAATGATTATTAATATCAGTCAGGAGAAGGAAAAGTAAAAAAAAAAAATAGTTTTTACTTATAAGTTTGGAAGCAAATTGATTTTAAACACATACCAGGGAGTTAAGTAGGGTTTGCATAGCTCCTGCTGGCATTCCCTGCAATCTTTACTTCACATGCAATGGTGTTTGTCAGAGAAACGGACCAGTCTATTATTTCCAGTTTAGAAGCTGACTAGGATAGTTTCCGTTGCTTGGAGGTACAAATGTATACAGGGTGATAGATTACGTGTTGCACCTCTAATTCCTGAAATAATGGGTCTGCCCCTTGGTGTTTCTGTGTTCTAATGAACTTTACGCAGGTGGTCGTGGGGTGCCAATTGCTTCCCTAACAACGTGGAAGCCGAACTAAGGCTTCCGATTTGCTTATGACATCATAACACCCGGTGGTACCGAGGGCATGGCCGGACGTGATGATTGACAGTAATATAATGTAGTACAGTTATGAACTGCATTGTATTACACCAGCAATCTAATAATCGGTATGTATAGTCGCCTATAGGAATAAATCAATAAAATGTAACTTTTTTTTAATAAAAAGTGAAAAAAAAACACACATATAATAAAACACGTGTACTTCCTTTCCCCAATAAAATTGCCAATCGCCTCAAAAAGGATCAGAAATAAAAAAGTATATGTTCTATTGCTTGGTGTTTAAATGGGTTGTCTCACTACAAAGATTTTGCTTTCAACATGTAGGGAACACTAAATGTGGACATTTTCCAAATATATTGCGTTGTTCACTTTTTTTGTGTTGAGGAGCAACAAATGATTTTATCACCTTCTGAGGGCTCTCAGTTTTCTCTAGTTACCAACCTGTTTGCTTGTTCTTCCCTGCTGTTTGTCTTATCTGATAGCAGGAGAGGACATCATCACACAGGTTGTGGCACAGAACTGCCAGCAGCTTGAGAGCTCTTGTGTTATCTGATCTTTCACACACAAAAAAAAATATATATTTACTACTGTTTCCTTTAGCTCTGAAGATTCTCTGGATCTCAGAGCAGGAGATAGTCTAGACTAGATAAACAAATTAGTTGAAGTTTGAATTCCTGGAGCTGATGTGCTAATTACCCACAGCCTGATCAGGAAGTGACAGGATACATGAACGAAAAAATGCTGATGGCTCTATGAAGCAATGTGGTAAGACAACCCCTATAATGACCTAGCCTGTATATCTGTTATGTTATTCAACCCTTTCAATGAACGACATAATAATGTAAAAAAAATTGCAGAATTGCAAATTTTGTGAACAAAAAGCAATCAAAAAGTCTCATAAACCCGTACGTAGTACCAATGAAAATGACAGTTTGTCCCACAAAAAAGAGCCTTACACAACTCCATATAGAGGAAAATGAAAAATGTTCTGACTATAAGAAGATAGTGATGCCTAAACATTGCTTTCCATAAGATTTTTAGTTATTTTTTAAAGTGCTGAAACATAAAAACCATTACTGCATCTCCCCACAGAGTAAAACAAACATAATTTATACCACATGAAAAGCGCTATAAAAAAAAAAATAAAACTTTATCAGGATTACTGTACTTAGTTCATCATGCCTTCAAAAATCCTTGATTAAAAGTAAGCAATGTGGCATATGAACCGTAAAGTGTAAATGTGAACTCATCTCACAAAAAACAAATCCGTATATAGCTCTGCATAGAAACAAATAAAAAAGTTATGGCTGTCATACTATTACGACATAAAATACATTTTTTACAAACACGTTTCTATTGTGTAAAAGTAGTGAAACATAAAAAAACTATCTACAATTAATATTGTTGTAAATCTACCAACCGTACAGTAATGATATAATGCCAAAAATACTGCACGGCGAACGCTGCAGAAATAAAACCTAAAAAACAATGTCGGAAATGCTCTTTTTTTTTATTTTCATGGCCCAATGGTAAAAAAAAACTGTTAAACGCCTTTGAGCCCGAAATGCACAATACAAATAGTGCTTTTCCCCTTTGTACCCCGCCAAAAAAAAAATTAAAAAACCCATAAACCTATTGCCAAAATTAAGTTGCTAATTCTTTTGGTGATTTTTTTTTTTCCAGGATTCCTTGTCAAAATGAAATATTTCCAGTAAAAGCATATTTTTGGAAAAAAAATTTTTTCTTTTTAAGCCAAATGCTAAAAAAAAAGTGAAACACCATAAAGGCAAATACTTCAAACCCCCTGGATTATTTAAAAGGGGGTGAAGTTCCAAAAAAATGGTCTTTTAAAGGGGGTGCTTTTTAATTTTAGGCCCTTTAGGGTGCCCCAAAAAGTTTAATGGTGCTAAAAATACCCTAAACAAAAGAGACCCAAGCTCGGGGGTGTTCCCCCAAATTTTTTGGGGTTTGTGGTTGACCCCAAATAGTGCACTAGCCCACATTAGTATTAAAAAAAATGGCAAAATCAGGGGAATCAATTTTAAGTTGTGTTTCCCTGCTGAAAAAACTTAAAAAATACCTCCGATGTGTGTTAATTCCCACAAAAAAAAAATTTTAAATTTCTCTTCAATTTTTTTTGATAAAAAAATTTGCTTAAGCTCCCACGACTTTCAAGTGATCTCAGGCGGGCAGTCTAACATTTTTACCTCTCAATAGAGCCAAATCCGGCTCTCCTGGGTCAACCGACCTCCGTTACCCAGAGAGGAAAAAAAAAAAAAAAAAAACCCCAAACCGCAAGTGACTTTTTATACACCGTGAAAGGGGTGTGTACAGAACACCAAAAGGAGGCACCCCTTCCCTCCCCTAAGTTTAAAAGCAAAAAAACCCCAAATAAAAGTTGGTTTTGCAAAAAAAAAATTTCGGGAAAAAACAATATGCACCCCTGGGTCCCCGGGCGGGTTGCGGCACATATATTTAATTTATAAAAATTATATAATATATATTAAATTTTATAAATATTATATAATAAAATATATATATAATATATATATACCGCCAAACCAGCGGCACACGACTGCAAAAAGGGCAATACATTAATAATGTATTAATTCCCACAAAACACCTAAAAGGTTAACAAATGTCCTACAGTCCTAAAGTCTGTTTTGAATACTTTAAGGGATCCAGATTTTTAGATGTGAAAATGTGCAAAATTGCTGCAAAAATTTACCTGCCCTATAATGTTGTAAAAAAAAATAAAAAGATTTAAAATGATGCCAATGTACATTAGACATATAATAGATGTTAGTTATAAACTATTATGTGTGATATAATTCTCTGACTTACACACAAGAAATTATAATTCAAAATGGCAAATTTTCCCCAATTTTCACAAAATTTTGATATTCTTTTACAAACAAACAAGGTTTGTATCGAACAAGATTTATTACTTACTTAGAGCACAATGTGTCACAAGAAAACGGTCTCTGAACTACTTGGATAGGTACAATCATTAAAAAGTTATTCTTACATAAATTGACACATGTCAGATTTGAAAAATGGGGCTCTGTCATAAAGTGAGAAAACTGGCTGTGACGGTAACGAGTTAAACTCAAACACCAGAAATAGCTATACTAGATATTAGAATTAATCAGTCATCTACCAACTCTGGAAAGATCCCTCTATTCTCCTTTCTTTTTGATATTGTGGGGCAAAAAAAATTTTTTATACTGTGAGCCTACTTATAACTCACCTTTTTTATTTTTTTTAAAAACACAACTGTGACTGTTTGGACCAATTTTTAAAAATTTTAAAACACTATAAATTACTACTCTTTGCAACAGGTATAACTTGACCTGTCTGCTCCCCTGTCTTCCCTTGTTTTAACATCTTATCTGTTCAGGAGTTGCTTAAGCTTGTGATTAGTGTTGAGCGATTACGTTGGCTATCGACATCGATCGATAGTCAATAGTCGGCCACTATCGATAAGGTTTTCGTGTCGTCATACCGATGACCTTAAAGTCATGGGAGAGCAACAACACTTCATTCTTACACCCCAAAAAAAGGGTGGAAAAAAAAACTGGGAAATTTAAAAGCCACAACATCAAATGGATACCTGCACATCTTAGGCACAACACTTAGGCTATAAAAACCCCAGAAAAAAAGTTTACACACCATTTACTATCCCTGTCTTGTACCAAGCATGACCCTGAAAACCCCATCCCCACAAAAATTAAAAATTTTCCAGAAGGCAGTATGAAAATGAACCTCATTTTACATGAACTGGACATGAATATCCCCGTCCCCGGAACCGCTACCCCAAACCGCATGAACCCCCCCCATTTAAAAAGTCGAAAAAGGATCTTTCAACCACCATTTTTTGTTTCATGGACATTTACTAACCTGTCCTGGGGACAGCATGACCCCAAACCTGCATACCCCCCCACATTTAAAAAGTGCCGGAAAAAGGAGTCTATAAACCACTCATTTAATTTCACTGGACATGACTATACCGTTTCCTGAACGCAGCATGAGCCCAAACCACATACCCCCACATAAAAAAGTGCTCTGCGGAAAAAGGAAGTCTTTCACCACCATTTTATTCACTGGACATTACTATAACCTGTCCTGGGACACACTAAAGCATGAGCCTAAACCTGCATGACCCCCAGATTAAAAAGTGCCGGAAAAAGAGTCTTTTTCAATCCCCCATTTTTAGTTTCCAGACATTGACTATACTGTCCTGGGCCTACAGCATGAGCCCCAAACCTGCATGACCCCCACATTTAAAAAGAGCCGGAAAAAGAGTCTTTCCAACCACCATTTTAAGTTTCACTGGACCATTGACTATACCTGTCTGTCCAGGGCCAACAGCATGAGCCCCAAACCTGCATAACCCCCATATCTAAAAAGTGCCCGGAAAAAGGAGTTCTTTCAACCACCATTTTAGTTTCCGTGACATTGACTATACCTGTCCTGGCCAACATCATGACCCCAGGCCGAGGAGTTAACAGTGGGGCGTGAGAGCCCTCCTATCGTCCGTCACTATTAACACGCAGGTATAAAATGCCCTGAAACGCAGCAACGAAAACGAGCTGAAGCAGAGTGCGGAAGCGGAAGTGTGAGAACTCCAGCTTCCTCATACACAGTCATACCTGGGACGCTTGCCCACTCCGTAAGATGAGGACCAATTGAGCTTTCACTTTGGAAATACTGGTGGTTTACACTCCCTGTTAACACCCAGGTTCACATTATCTTTGGCAATCTTTTTCTCATTTTACTCAACGTGCTGGAGAAATGGTCTCTGTACTTTGTTCTCTGTCCATCGCTCCATACTCATGTCCTCTGAATAAACCCTACGTCTGACCAAGTTTTCCTGTACCTCCGCTTGTACCATTAAGAGAATTTTTTAACAGCTATTTTGTACATGCAAGTTTTTTAGTACTTAAATTCTAGAAAACACATTTTAAATCGATGGAATCCCACCATGTCTTTGTTTTCCTCTTTTTTATTGTATTAAATGGGTTGATCTCCAATAAAGGGATTGATATCTATGTGTAAAGATCTTGCAAAACAATCATTTTGCAAAGTGTCCATTAACAGTGTCCTACTATTCCTGTTTCGACAGCACCAACACCCTGAGGCCACTCTTGACCATTGTGAAGAACAACATGTCTAAAGAAACAACATTTTTTTAAATAGACCTGTAGTATTGCTGCAATTCTCAAAGCACCTGACCCAAAACATTATAAAAATGACTCTCAGCCACTGTTAAAAAATGTGAGGGATAAATGCCACTTAGAACCACATTTCTTTTCAAAGTGACCATATTATAGCTTATATCTCACAGCACAAGACCCCCATAAAATTATACATATTACTCTCAGCCACTGTTAAAAATTCTGAGGGAGAAATGCCACTTACAAGCCCACATTTCTGTCCAATACTATTATAGCTTTAACACACCGCAACAACATGACCCCAAAAAAATAAAAAATATTACTTTCTCAGCCACTTTTAAAATTGTGAAGGAGAAATGCCACTTTAGAACCACTTTTCTGTCCAAAGGACCATGATTAATGCTGTTCCACAGCTACATGACCCCCAAAAAATTATAAATATACTTCTCAGCCACGTGTATAAAAATGTGAGGCAACATTACCCCAAAACATTGACAATGTGAAAAATTCTAAAATGAAGTGATACATGGAATGTGGTTTTGTCATGAACCTTGGTGTCTTTAGTCTCCCCCACAGCAAAAAAAGAACTCAAGCAAAATGAACTGTTTGGAATTGAGAAAAAAATGCAGAAGAAATGATCATTTAAAAATAAGATTTTAAGAGACCATTTTCTGTTTGAGAGGAATTGAAATTAGACCAGCACCTAATCTTGACCTCGGCAATTGGGCCACAACATCATCAGAGATCCATTGCCTGATTCATCTGATGTAAGTCCAACGATCCACATTATTGTGGAAAGACCGGATGCGGTTGTCTGTATGACTCCTGCGGCTGTGCTGCAGTCCCGCTCAGAATGACGCTGGCTACTGGGCAGTACAACACCTCTATGCGTGGCGAGCCAGCTCGGCCAAACGTCCATTTTGGATACCCAGAAGTCTATGGGTTCCGGAACCCATAAAAAAACATCGGGTTGAGACACAGATAGTCGTGCAACCATGATCTAAGCTGGTCTCTGGTGTTGTATTTGTGGCCTGCATTGCATCGTTGGTGAGGTGTCAAATAAAGAATGCCAGAGGTCACCCATTAGCTACTGCCACCATGCCCTGCTGGTGCTGGCGTGCTGCCCGCTACGGCTACTTGTCACTCACTGCTTCACGTCACTGCGTTGTCAACCGTGACATTTTGAAGAACGGAAGTAAACGCAACAGCATTGTCCTCCAGTTGAAATCATTACCAGCAAGTACTCCATTTCCTGCATTTTACGCTCTATTTTGGTGGGAGGAAGAAAGTGCGAGTTTTGTTTTTGTACCGGGATCCAGGAGGTGGCCACCCAGTAACTGTTGTTCATTTGATGGCCTTAATGCGAGATCATTTGAGGAAAAGAGCATCCAAGCACTCATTTGAGAGATGGAGCCTTGAGTTTCCCAGCCTCTGGGTTGAGGGCACTAAGCAACGCATCTTCCTCATCTCCTCAAATTCAACCGGCCAACCTCTTTCCAAGGCAGACGTCGGTGTCTAGGAATACCTCCTCCTCTCCCTCCTCCTCCACCTCCGCTTCCTCCGGCCACAGCTTCAACACAGCCTTGACTTGCCTCAGATGAATGCACCCTGAGACGAGGTCCTGCTGCACTAGCTCTGGACCCTGAACCACTGCTAATGAATACCGATAAAATGAGAAACTGTCGGGCCCTTGTGGATTTGACGGAGAGAAAGGCTCCCGTGTTCTGCATCTGTGTCCGCCTCCTCCTCCCGCTGGCGGGACTGATGTATTCAGAAGTACCATCTATCATTCCAGAACTAAGATCCACCCAATCCTCATAGCTGACAGGGCAACGTCCGCACTGACCATTTGTGCTTCTCAAAACACTGGCAAGGATGTTGCAAGCTCTTTCACCTGCCTCCACCTCGGTGGGCTCAACACCCTAGGTCCGCAACGCTGCTGTCAGCCATGTGGTCACTTCGTACTACGTAAATCCGCAATGCCGCTGCTCACCCAATCGCTGGAGCATGTTGAGGGGTGGAATTCCAGCGTGTTGCCACGTCCAACAATTGAGAAACGTTGAGCGTGGAGCCGAAGCTAAACGCTGTAACGCAGCCAGGGCGGGACAAAGCAAGGTCGAACGGCGAATGCGAACACAAGACCCTCGACCTTCTTCACAGGCCAGAGTCCATACCCGTGATAGCTCTTAAAGAAATATTCTGGACACAAGGTTCATACATGTGCCAGCAAGGGATGTCTCCAGCCTACATCTTAATGGCGGCCACAGATTCGCCCGTTTATACGTCACACCCACCTTGGCCTGGCACAAGTTTCTTGGCACCCGAGCCAGCCGCTCGGTCTCGTTGCGGAGAGCCCGTCCACAGCTCCTTACCTGTTGTGACGTCTCCAAGGCAGATTAATTTCAACACCCTGGTGTCTCTTGGCACTGGAATCCACCAGAGGGACCTTGGAAAAGAGCCCTGCACCATCCCATCGTTTTGAAGAGCGTTCGCCGAGCCCCTTGAGAGCCACCGGTCACCCCCCAGAGACACCACCCAGCTCAATTCCAGTGAGCTGTCACACAGAGATATACGCCTTGCCGTGCTTACTAGGACCAGTGTCAAGGTAAGATGGACTTTTTCCGGACACAGATGCAGACAACGCACTTGAATATTTAGATGACACCGGGCTGGCCAGGGCAGGACGGCTATTCTGTCAAAGAAAATGCCTGCTCGGCAACTGGTATTGGTGGCAGGCGAGGGCCATGACGTGGTGGACCCCATCCTGTGTCCACCAGACGGAAAGGCAACAATTCCAAGGCCAAAAGCCCTGCAATGCCGACAATTCAGGCTTATGGCTTTGGGATGGATTGGGTTTAAAGTGTTTTCAATCTTCTCTGCTCCCAAACCTGGAAGACAGAAGGCAGGCAGCTATACGAGGCCACTGTAACGTCGTACAGGTCCCGTACAACTGGCGTCAGGAGAATGGGTAGGATGGGTCTCAGGTGTGCTGGTGGTACTCCGAGAGACGGTGGAGCAGGAAGCGAAGGCAGATCCCTTGAAGAAGACTCTGAGAGACATGGCAGCTGAGTACGCTTGGAGGTGGCGGAGGAGAGAGGCGAGACAGAGGGGTGTGACAGTGTTGGCAGGCCCGGCGTCGTCCCTGGCCTTTTTTGCCAAGTGTTCCCTCCATTTTCAACTCCGCATTCCCCCCGCTTGGCACATGGAGACAAGACATGTTGGTGTGGTTAACGCACTTAAGTTCTTGCCTCTACTTTGCGTTTACGACGGCAAAAGGCGGCATAAGAACATCGCTGGTTGAATCAGAGGCTTGCTCAAGAGAAGGCCCAGGCTTTGAGAGGTCCGTGGCCCTTTTTGACGGCGATCAGCGAGGAGCGGGTTTGCGCTGACCGTGCAGGCGGAATCATATCACCGACTTCTGCGAACCGCCCTCTCCCTTTTTGTGGCGGGACCCGTAAATGACACTACCCCATCGTCTTCCTCCTCGTCAACTGATGAAGCTCTCACGAAGCAAATTCTGTGAATAGACCAAGATGGATTCCCATGTCGTCCATCATCATCACATCAACACAGTGACTTGGTCGTCCTGACTTTCATTTCTCATCCAGAAGCGCGGGCTACAAGCAGGGGCACCTGCAGCGTTGCCCCCGCCCGGCTGATTTTTGCCGATTTGACCGCTCCTTCACTCCCAGATGGCATCAGTAACTGGGCGTCAGAGCAGACTAAATCATACCTCTTGATCTTTTAACATGCCGTCTGCCCCAACCGCATTTTGTCATCAAAGAGTCTCAGACAATGGATTATCCACTGGTGGTACACCACGAGTTGACATTTGGGCTGCTTCATTTGAATCGATGCTGATGTGCCTGCTACAGACATTTGTGGCGTGACAGGGAGGACGAGGAAGGTTAAGACTGCTAGATGCAGGTTGCATTACCCACTGAAGAACAGATTGGCGACGCGATGTTCGTTACTGAGATTCACCGTGTTGTGACTATAGAAATTGCTGTTTTACGATTTACGTGGATGCATGCGTCCAATGAACAAAGCTGGGTGCGCAAAAAAGTCAAAAAACAGTATCTTTTATGTTTTTCGTATAATACACTGTATTTTTGCGCTGTTCAATTCACCTGTGTGACAATAGAAATGCGGTTTTATGATTTATTTACGTTGATGCTGCGTCAATAACAAAAGCTGTGCGCAAAAAGTCAAAAAACACTATCGTTATGATTTCGTATAGTAACACAATATTTTTTGCACCTTTCAATTCACCTTTGGTGATTATGGAAGTTGCTGTTTTAAGATTTACTGGATGCTTTGCCGTCATGACAAACTGGGTGCGTCAAAATTCAAAAAAACGTATTCTGTCATTTTTTCGAATAATACACGTATTTTTTCACCTTTCAATTCACCTTTGTGACTATAGAATGAGCTGTTAAGATTTGCGTGGATTATGCTCAATGAATCAAAGCTGGGTGCGCAAAAAGTTCAAAAAACACGTATCTGATTATGTTTTCGTAAAATACACGGTCTTTTTTTGCACCTTTTCCAATCACCTTGGTGACTAATGGAATTGCTGTTTTAAGATTTACGTGATGCTGCGTCAATGAACAAGCTGGGTGCGCAAAAGTCAAAAACAACGTATCTTTCTAGTTTTCGTATGATACACGGGATTTTTGGCAACAAACAACCTGTGCTGACCATACAATATTGCTGAATGAAATTTAACTGCAAGGTGGAATATATCAACGACAGGTGGAATGGTAAAAAATTGAAATGAACACCTATCTGAAATGTATCCTGATAATAAAGTGAGTTTTTGCACCGAACAAAGAGACCTGCAGTTACAAGAAATGATTGTCTCCAATATAAAGTTCAGCGCCTGCCGCAATCTCCAGGAACTATTTCAATAGCAAACTTTAATAATCAAAAGATATTCCACTACAATGTCTACACTAAGTCCTTGGTAACTTTATCCATGTTCTTTATAGATAGACTTTCTGTTTGTCGCCCGCGGGCCCCCTCCCGTCTCCCCCCGTGTACTTTACAGCGTAGATGCGCTTTAAAATTTCTAGCAAACTACATAAAAAATCTTCAAAATCCTAATCCTAACAAAATGGAAAGGATCACAGCTCAAGTAGAAGTTTCGCTGTGCAGAAATAGACTACTATCGCCTGAGCTTTTGGCCACAGGCAGACCACACCCTATTCCTACATGAGACGCTGAGAGACACTAAGCTGAAATCAGAAGGGATGTTCTATGTTAAAACGAGGTCATGTGATTTTTCCAGCCAATCGCAACCATACACATCCCAGTCCATGACGTCGCACCCCACATCTCGACCACTGCTCTACTTCTTAATCTGATTTGCTGGGCCTCGCCAAAATTTACAGGAAGCGCGAAAAAGGCGCGATCTTCAATAGATGATCGCACAGATTTAACCTTAATTATCGATGATCTAAAATTTTCGATCTCCATAAAACTGTGCCGATTTCAACTTTTTGTTCGATAAAATCGCTCCAAAACTACTTGTATGTCTGTTTATCATTATTATACTACATATTTTATAATCAATTTTTTAAATCATATAAATTTGTTGTGCAAAATATTCCAATACATTTTTACATCTGTTTACTAAAAACACTTTGTAGTGTAACTTCTGCAAAGAATAAAATGTGTTTAAAGAACTGAATCTATTTGGGTCAAATTTAACATTAACCCAAATTCAAAGCACAACTCCCGCATTGAATCATCACATAGAATTAGAGACTAACAAGCCAGAGAGCTGACCAGGTATTATTTTTTCATGCAAAGAAAGTTACTTTAAAATTTGATATTCCTTTAAATTGCTTTTTTTGTGACTTAAAAAAAAATAAATAAATAAATATATATCATTCTATATAAATATGAATTATAATTTACTCACAGAGAGTGAAAACTGCCAGCGAAGTCCCTGAGATGAATGTGCCAAATGAGGGAAGAACATTTGTGTCCCTCAGAGATTACGAGTTTGTGTCCTATAGACTGAAGTGCTTTGCGTTAAGTCTCTCCTCATCTCCATATTCCTTTCTCTCTATATCTGGATCTATATAGAATATTTTCTTTATTCCGAACATTCCCATTGTCATAGCCAATAACCAACCTAAGCATCATCCTCCTGAGCTTCACAATGTACAGCTACTCTGGTGTGTTTCTATACATCGTCGTACCCCAGTGGATATAACCTGCAGCCTGCGCTAATCGGCTTTGGGTCTTCTTCACAGAAGCCGTGTCTTCTGTCCTGGCCAAGACCACAATTTGCATAGCATTAAGCCACCAGACCTACAGCTCCTGGAGAAATGTTTGGGATTAAGCTTCCTTATTCAGTATTTGGTTCTGTTCATCTATACAATTGTAAAAGTCATCATCTGGTTGTCAATCTTCTCTCCAAATCAGGACTGAACCTGGATTATTCTGGGAAGATCATCATCCAGTGTTATGAAGGCTCTGTCTTGGCCTTTTACCTCATGTTGCTATATGGGTTTTTGGCAGCTGTGAGCTTTGTTCTGGCGTTTCATGGTGAGGAACATTACCTTATACCTATAATGAAGCCAAGTACATCCCCTTCAGCATGATGGTGTTCAGCATGTGTGGATCTGTGCCATCCCGGCCTATCTGAGCAGTACAGGGAAACACATGGTCATTGTAGAGATATTTGCCATATTGGCTTCAGGAGGAGAAATATTGAGCTGCATGTTTTTTACCAAAATGTTACAATATCCTGAGAAACCCTGAAGGGAACAGTAAAGGACACTCGTTACAGAGACGCGTTATGTGATTCTCTGAACTGAAGATCATTGGTGTTCTTGTCCCGTTCCAGTTTATAGAGATTAAAAATTAATCTTATAAGTCATAAGGTTCATTTATTATTCTCTTGAAAGGGATTGTGTTGTTAGAAAATGACTTATTGTTTTAGTTAATTTTGCTATTAAACATATTCATCAAGAATTTGTAGTTATTCGCTGTTTGATGTCACATGACACATAAAACAAACAATAAAACTGGCAGCTTCCATAATGACCACTGAGCCTCATAATATTCTGACACTTCCTGTTCAGTAGAGATCACTTCTCAGCAGTCTCCTCATAATCATTATAGGACAAAGGAAAAAGAAAGGTGACAGCAATATAACAAGATAACATGGGATGCACCATTTATCCAAAGGGAGGGAAGTTTCCACAAATTTGCTCGTCTCTTATTAGTTGAAGTATTCAGATCACTGCTGTTTTGTCTTTGGCCACCAACATGATTATATACATCTAGTGACATCTACATTCACTGTCAGACTGGGCTGTTTAGGGCCCACAGTGGAGTTGATGCTGGGGGGAACACTCTAAAGCTACTGCACATGCCTCTTATACACTGCCTAGTGCCTTTTGCTTATATCTATCTGTCTTTCTGCCTCTTCCAAGGATGTAGATGCAACTTAAAATAAACATCAGTTCAGGCATGCTCAGAGGCCCACCAGTGGTTTTTCCTTTCCCCCCTATTTACAAGCAGAGAGCTGTCAGCAGTGTAAAACCACCTCTTCTAACGGCCTCCTCACTGTGTTGAGCTGGAGAGCTGCCAGAAGCTGAGTAGCCCATGAAGAGTTGATCATGAAGAGCCACAGTCCCACCAGTAACTTTGTCTGTAGGGAAGTGACGGAGAACAGTTAGTACAGACTGTAGCTTCAGATGTGAAAAGCTTAGAAATTGTCTCCTTCACTTTCATCCCTCCAGCCACTGTTTTCCCCCACTGAGCCCACCAGTTACTGTTCCCCCCTGGGAATCTCCCCAGTCACTGTGTCCCCCCAGTCACTGTCTCCCATATTTGCCCCTCCAGTCACTCTCTCCCACCTTTAACCCATCCAATCACTGACCTCCCTTTGACCCATCCAGTCTGTGTATTTCCCCCATGACCCCTCCAGTTACTGTGTCCCTCTTTGACCACTGCAGGTACTGTCTCTCCCCATTGACCTGTAAGGCTGTGCAAATGTATTTTGTGTCTGGGTGCGGACTCCTGTAGATGTATAACAGTCAGTGTGTTGCTTTGGGATAGTACTGTTGACTGTTATAGTCATATGATTAGGATGTTTATGCATAGAGTTGCTGAGTCACTTGCATAAGGGGTTAATATCCTAGCAATCAGGAAGAGAAAGCTAGGGTTTCCAGCAAGACAGTTCAGAGAGCTAAGAGGGGATGGGCTAGGAGAGACAGTGGAAGTGTAAGCAGGTCAGCTCTAGAGTGGCAAGGGGTATGCAGTTAGAGAAGAGTTCAGTGGACTTCTGGTCCAAGTTTAATGGGCTGCTGAACTTGTAAATAGTTTAATTGCGCACAGAAAAGGGCAGATCGTGGTGGATACCCCACTCACAGTTAATCCAGATAGCAAACAGTAGCCAGAAGAGGACATTGTTTGAATAGGAGAAGGAGGGGACATTGAGGACCCTTGAGTAACAGTGTGGACCTGAGCGAGACTAGGCATAATCAGACAGTCCTGTGTAGTGTAACAAGAGCTCTGAAGAGAGGTCCCATGGGATTTACTGAACTCCCCGAGAGAAAGACATACAGAGAGGTTAACGAGGAAATCGGGAGAAAAGTGAGGTGGACTAAGAGTGGTTCCCTCATAAGAATTGCATTAGTGTTAGAGAAGTGTACCACTGCCTGGTGTCATGGCTAGAAGAAATTTAATATTTACAAGTTCCAATGCCATGAGTAAGAAGAGTTGTGTTGTCCGAAATTACTGAGCGCTGGTGCACCGCATGTTCAACATTTCATCTATCCTATAAGATATCATCTTAAGAACCTACAGGTGGTTACTGAGGACAACAGGTAGTGGAGAGCACCTCTGTTTACAGATCCCTCCAGTCACTATCTCCGCCCATCTAACCCCCCATTCACTATTAACAAGTAAGCCTATGTCTCGTCCCAATCTGACTACTCATGTCACAATTTTCTACCTAAGACCACACCTTCCAACTGTCTCGGATCCTGTGGGACAGTCCTGGTTTTCATGGGCTGTCCTGAGGTCTCAGGAAGGTGGAGGTACGTTCCAGGGATCCAGGGTATATGCACTGAATCCCCAAGACTGCGCTGCTCACTCCACTGTTGTGCGTCCGTGGGAGGCACAATTAGTGTGCGCAGACTTGCCGGCTGTCTCGGACTCTTGACATGAGAACCAGAAAGTGTAGAAGAGCAGTGGCACCAGGGAAGCATCATACTATGCTCCCGTGACATCACTCATTGCAGGGGATTCGGCCCAACTCCACAGCTAGGCTGTTTAGTCACCCCCTCCAACCCTCCATTGCATATCCAGGTTTCCTGGGTTCCTGCTGTAGGAAGAAACCCAGCTTTCCCAGGTGTGAATAAGCATCTCAGTGACTAGGAAAGGTGAGTGATGCTTAATCCCCCACAAGAAGTGCCAAGATTTTCTGGGTGCCTTCTGTGGGGGATATTATCCAGCTTTCCCAGGTGCTGTATAAGCTATTTAGTATTTAAGAAAGCTGAGTGGTACCCAACCCCAAAAAGTAAGCACTCAGTTTTTCTGGCTGTCTACTTTGGGGTATGTCACCCAGCTTTCCTGGCTGCTGAATAGCCTACCCAGCATTTGGGACTGAGTTATGCTCCATCTGTAGAATTTCTAGGTTTTTTATTTTAGGTTTCCCTTTTGGATTACGACTAGAGATACGTGAATCGATTCTAACGAAGCGGAATTCATTTAGATTTTCAGGAAAACTTCGATTCTGCACAAAGTCGAGGTTTGGGGTGATTCGCGGGAACGTAGCGTGGTTTTATTGGATAAAATGGCCGCAGGGGCACCTGGCGTGACACAGGGCAGAGAAGTCTTGGAGGAAGAAAGGAGGACCCTCAATGACATGTGCATAGATGAAGCCAATCAGAGACAGGCGGGATTCTGTGACATCACCGCACTATATAAATCCGAACGCCATGCTGGCTGCTCACACTGCTCACGTTGTGCCTGCAGCTGGAGCAGCTTGTGCATAAATCTCACACAAAAGAATTTTTTTTTTTTAACAGCGATCTTGACGGGGGGTGTCACTGCTTTTCTCAGAGACTGCAACTCTTCCGTTATAATTGTGATTCAGTTTGTGGGGTATTGTAATAAAGGGTCCAGTGTGGGCCCAAAATTGCTCCATTTACATTTTAATGCCATATGGTCAGTTCTGGAGCACATTGAATATCCAAGGGTTGTCTAAGCCTGTTTGTGCTTTCATATTCAGTAAAAGAAACAGCTTTTTTACACGCCACATACCAGTTAATTTATTGCTACTGATTTCTGTAGCATAATTTATATCCAAGGGTTATCTAAGCCTGTTTGTGCTTTTGTAGTCAGCAAAATACACAGCGTTTTTACACGCCACATACCAGTTAATATTTTCCTGATGATGTCTGTAGCACAATTTACATCCAAGGGTTAATTGAGCCTTTTTGTGCTTTTATATGAAGTAAAATAAACAGTGTTTTTAAACGCCAAAGACGAGTAAATTTTTCCTGGTGATTTCTGTAACATAATTTATATCCAAGGGTTACTTAAGTCTGTTTGTGCTTTTGTATTCAATAAAAGAAACAGCGTCTTTACAAGCCACATACCAGTTAATTTTTTTGCTGCTGATTTCTGTAGCGCAATTTATATCCAAGGGTTATTGAAGCCTGTTTGTGCTTTTATATTCAGTAAAATAAACAGTGTTTTCATAGTTTCATAGTTTGTAAGGCTAAAAAAAGACAAGTCGTCCATCTAGTTCAGCCTGTTAAGCTAAGGTGTTGATCCAGAGGAAGGCAAAAAACCCCAATGAGGTAGAAGCCAATTGTCCTCATTTTAGGGAAAATTCCTTCCTGACTCCAATCTGGCAATCAAAAAAATCCCTGGATCATTGACCCCTCTCCTGAATCCTAGTCTTTTTAAACTTGTTATATTATTACGCTCCAGAAAATGTATCCAAACCCTTTTTGAACTCGGTTTTTGAATTCACCATGACAAGTCCTCTGGCAGAGAATTCCATAGTCTCATGCTCTTACAGTAAAGAATCCCTTTCTTGTTTATGTTAGAAACTTTCGTTCCTCAGACATAAAGGATGCCCCCTTGTTCTAGATACAGCCCTGTGTATAAATAAATCTTGGGAGAGATCTCTATATTGACCTTTGATGTATTTAAACATATTTATTATGTCCCCCGAAGCCTTCTTTTCTCTAAAACTAAAATAACCCTAATCTTCCCCAATCTTTCTGTGTACTGTAGTCCACCAGTCCTTTTATTATTTTTGTTCCCCGTCTTTGTACCTGTTCAAGCTCTACAATGTCTTTCCTGTGCACTGGTGCCCAAACTGTACACAATATTCCATGTGTGGTCTAACCAGTGACTTGTATAATGGGAGAATAATGTTTTTCATCATGTGCATCTATGCCCTTTTAATGCACCCCATGACCCTATTTGCTTTGGGATGCTGCTGCCTGACACTGGCTGCTACAATTAAGTTTCTGTCCCCCAGGATTCCAAGTCCTTCTCCATGTCACTTTTACCCAGTGTTTTTCCATTTAACATGTAATCTAGTAATGGATTTCTCTTCCCCATGTGCATAACCTTGCATTTATCAGTGTTAAACCTCATTGCCATTTCCTGCCAGGCCTCCAACTTATCCAGATCCCTTTGTAATAACATATTATCCTCTATTGTGTTGATTACTTACAGAGCTTGTATCGTCTGCAAGATCGATATTCTACTGTGTATTCCTGTGTAAGATATTAATGAAAATTTTAAAAGGGGGATAGGGTCCAATACTGACCTTGTGGTACCCCACTAGTAACAGCGATCCAGTCTGAGTTTTGTACGTTAATTATCTACCCTTGTTTTCTATCAGTGAGCCAGGGTTACTTACCCCCTTGCACACATTTTCCCCCTGTCCAAGCATTCTCATTTATTTACCAACCTTTTAAAGTGGCACCGTATCAAATGGCTTTAGAAAAATTAATATATGACATCCCGTTTCCTCACCCCGATCCAGTCTAGCACTGACTTCCTCTAGAAGCTGATGGATTAGTCTGACAGGACCGATCCTTCATGAACCCCTGCTTTGGGCGGCGTTTATACATTTTTTTTTCAGTGAGATACTCCAGGAAAAGCATCTTGAGAAAACCAAACAAACATTTTACCCACAACAGAGGTTAAGTTTTCTGGCCTTTTGTTTCCTGGATCCTTTTTGACCCCTTTTTTAATTTTTGGCCCCACATTTGCTATGCGCCAATCCTTTGGGACATACCCCGTTATTAGACAGTCCATGAATATTAAGAATAGGGGGCCCATCTATGGGCAATACTTAAACCCCTCTTAGGACACGTGGGTGTATGCCATCTGGACCTGGGGATTTGTCTATTTTAATCTTCCTAAGACGGAGCTGCACTTCTTCCTGGGTTTTTAAACACCAAAGACGAATACATTTTTCCTGGTGATTTCTGTAGCATAATTTATATCCAAGGGTTAATTAATCCTGTTTGTGCTTTCTTATTCAGTAAAATACACAGCGTTTTAACATGCCACATACCAGTTAATTTTTTCCTGGTGATTTCTGTAGCGCAATTTATATCCAAGAGTTACCCAAGCCTGTTACTGGGTTCATTCGGAGTCAAATACAGGGTGTGTATCTATCATATAAAGATATCTTCATTAAACAGAGTTTTTAAATTTTTGATCAAACAGTATGTCAGAAAGAGAGGTGGCAGGCTCTTCACATGCGAGTGGCAGTGGCACAAACATTCCTGGAGCAGGCACAGGTCGCAGCACAGTAATGGGATGTCGCAGCAGGAATCACTCGGTGAGGCCACAACTACCGGTGTCATCTAGCGGCCGTGTGTTGACCAGCAACCCAAGGGTTCTTGATTGGTTGACTAGGTAATCCAATTCCTCCCAGATGACATCTGACAACCCCAGCCAAGAGTCGGTGGGAACGTCAGACAAAATCCTTGGTTGGCATGGCCGGGGAACAGCTCAGCGGCTCTCACCTGTCCTCAACCCGCCTCTGTCCTGTCCGGTTCTCTCACCCAGAGATCTACTATGTGGTCTGGGCTCAGCGCCACTATACAGCGAGGATAAACAATTTGAGGACAGTCAGCGATGAATAGGGGCCGATATCCCCTGCTTCTTGCAGTAGGCGGCAAAGTATAGATGTGGAGAGTGGAATGGGAGGTCATGTTGTGAGGGGTCAGCCTCTGCATACCAAGACCGTTGAGGAGGACAGCAGTGAAGATCCAGCAATAATCGATGATGATGTAGCCGACCGCACTTGGGAAGCAAGAGCTTCATCATCGTCAGGAGAAGTCAGCTTGCGCGTCAGGCAGCGGCGCAGCCAGCAAGTGGGTAGTGTGGTCGTGAGTCAGCAGGGTAGCAGCAGTGCAAGGTCAGGAGCCAAGCGGCCACAGGGTAGAAAACCTGCTTCTCAGGATGAAGAACACAGCGGCACAGGGGCTCAGCGAGGTAGCGGCGGTAGTAGTCACTCAGTGCGGAGCGTTGGCGGTAAAATCAGATACTCAGCCGTGTGGCAGTTTTTTGCTAAAACACAGGAAAAGCCGAACATGGGTATATGTAGAATCTGTTGGCAGAAAGTAAAGCGTGGCTAGGGAGCTAACATAGGCACCACGGCTCTGCGTCAACACATGCAGCGTCACCATCCGGTGGCCTGGGAGGAATGTGGCTCAGATGTGGTGGTCCATCCTGCCGCCGCAGCAACAGCGCCCTGCGGCATGCATGCCATTGCAGCCAGTCAAGGCTCCACCACCTCTGCAGAAGGGAGCTGTTTCTCTTTGACATCATCTCCCGGTCCAGATGCTCTTGCTCCTTGCTACTTATGGCGCCAGCAGTCGTTCAACGAGGCTCCTGTCCAAGTTGTTGGTACTGCAGTTCCTCCCTTTCCAAATGGTGGACTCTGCACCATTCAGAGAACTAATGGCTTGTGCCGAGCCGAGGTGGAGTGTTCCAAGCCGTAATTTCTTTTCCAAAAAGGCAGTACCAGCAATATGAAGAACAGAAGACGGGCCAATCCTTGAGCTTATTGATTTGTTCCAAGGTGCATGGCAGCACGGACATGTGGAGCTGTAACTACGGTATGCTCCATCATACCACATGTGTAGGGCACAGCAGTGTCACACAGTTCTACTTCTGGCTTGCCTCGGCGAATGAAGTCACACAGGGGAGGAACTGCTCCACTTCATGCAGCAAAAAATCGATGTGTGGCTTTTTCCGCGCCAACTGCAAATCGGAAACATGGTGACGGACAATGGGAGTAACATGGTGTCCGCGCTTCACCGAGGAGGACTGAGCCAATGCTCCCTGCATGGCGCACGTGTTCAATCTGGTTGTGAAAAGGTTCCTGAAGTATTTTGCCGATCTTCAGAACATTCTGAAAATGGGCAGGAAACTGTTCATCCCTTCCTACAAAGCCAGGCACACCGTCCTCGAGTTGCAGTAGCAGAACGGCCTCCCCCAACACAAGCTGATATGCGATGTTTCCACCCATTGGAATTCAAGCCTGCACATGTTGGATCGACTGTATGAACAGGGAAAGGCCATTAATGATTTTTTGATGATCCAGGTGGAAAGGAGTACTCCCCTCTGTAACTTAGATGTCAGCCAGTGGCAGCTCATGCGTGACACCTGCCGTTTGCTGAAGCTGTTTGAGGAACAGATGCTGAAAAATCTGTCCGGGCAGGGGACTGGAGATGTGGTGACTACATCTTTCGGTGGAG
Source organism: Phyllomedusa bahiana (assembly GCA_025379985.1). Taxonomy (NCBI): domain Eukaryota; kingdom Metazoa; phylum Chordata; class Amphibia; order Anura; family Hylidae; genus Phyllomedusa; species Phyllomedusa bahiana. The sequence goes on from JAODAL010016821.1 coordinate 23,433, forward strand.
CACAAGCATTGTCTGGTTAAATGAGTGGATTTTCTACCCTGGTGACAGGAGAGGAGGAGCAGGAGCAGCTGGAGTAGGTAGATGGAGATGAGGAAGACGAGGCAGATGACCCCAAGCACCATGGCAGTATACAGTGGAGATGGAGGCAGGAAGTCCCTCAGAGTCACTTGCGCACATGGCCCGCAGCACGCTGATTTGCCTGGCTAGTGATAGCCGAATAGTCACCATTCGGATGACTTCTGGCTCTCCATCCTATTGGACCCTCGCTACAGGTCCAAAATGGGAGCCTTTTTCCAGCTGCTGAGAGGGAGAACAAACTCAAATACTATAGGGAAATCCACCGTAGTCAGTTTGATAATGTTCCGAAACCTTTTTTGGCCAAGGCAATTCTACCTCCATCAGCTTCATCATTAATACCTAAAAAAATTCCAAAGGAGTTTATTATGAAGTATAAACGTGGTAGTTTGAATCCAGTTTCTGTGTGACACCAATTTGTTCAAATGCAGCGTATGGAACTTGAACTTGAACTGAACTTTAACTGAAGAAGCCTTGTCTGTTATATCCATGTACCGTACCTCTTGCCTCCGTCCCTTGACCACGATCCTTGCCGGCTGTCCTGACCTTACACTTGTCCCCGACTCCGAGTTTGCCTTACGATTTTGTACCTTGCTACACCTCGGCTGCCACCGCAAGCAAGTCACGTCAGGGGTAGTGACCTGGTAGACTCCCGCCGCAGCAAGTCCATCTCGCTTTGCAGCGGGCTCTGGTGAAAACCGGGACCTACTTAGATTCCGCTCCCTGTCGTGGCTATTGCCATTGTCCCCTTACTGTGCTGTGATCTGTGGCAGCTCCAGGAACCTACTATTGTGTTTTTGACACTATTGTAGGATCTTCTGAGCCCTCAGTTTGTTTTTTCCAGCTGGGGCTGCCATGACTTTATCAGGCTGCATTCCCGTTTCAGTTTTGTGTTCAGTTTTGCCACCGTAAGTGCCCAGGGAATTTTCGAATGAAGCGATTCTAAGAGAGCCGGCAGTCATGTGCGTGTCATACTAAAACACAGCATTGTATGAAGACGAAACCAAGCTCCCTCGGCCTTATTTAAGCATGACACAATGTTCTACAGCACCCTAAAGGCTCTCTGCAGCCAGGAAATAGCTGCTTTTTAACGCGATTCGTCCCAAATTTATTCAGGTCAAAACAAATTTTGTCGGAAATTTGGCGAACTCGGAATCTCTAAATACAACTGATTTCTTAGACTACCAGAGTTGCATCTATTTCTTTACTAACATGGTCAACATGAGGTTGGTTTTAGGGAGTTTTCATTTAAATAAATTGTTTTGGTTGTTTTTTCTGTATTTATTTTTTCATTTTCTTCCAGTGTTAGATGTCTCACCATTACTAGCGTTGAGGTCAGCAGTGTTTTTCATCAGCACAGGGGTGACACTAACCTCCTTTCACTTATATGCCAGTACCCAATGAACCAGGGGTACTTTGAAGAGCCAGGTTGCCATCAGAATACAGACCATATAATGTGATCATCCACTCCTGGGGCAGCTGTGGGCTGGTATTTTTAGTATGGGAATGGGACAATATCCACAAACCTTTCCATTATGTTAGCAAGCCACAACTGTCAATTTTACCTTGGCTGGTTTTGAAAAATTGTGGACACCACTTTGTTTTGTTTTTATTCTCTACAGTATATAAATTAATATAAAACAAAAGTTGTTCAAAACCAGCAGATTCAGCCTGATACTATCAAGATGCGTAGGTTCATGAATAATGGTCCTTTCCCACCCTGAAAAAATGCCAGCCCACACCCAACCCAAAAGTGGACCATCACATTAGATGGTCTGTATTCTGATACCAACTTGGCTCTTCTAAGTACCCCTGTTTCCTGGACATGTAATTACAGATGTAGCAAAACTAAACTTGGCAGATTACGCACCATGATATCACGCCACAGAGTGTTATCTCAACTTTTTCTATGACTTTTGTTTTGACATAACCTGAAAAGCAATACTTTCACGGTCAAGTTATACTTTGCTAAATCTATATTTAATACGTTTTAATGACAAATTTTCAGTCCCGTTACTTGTATAACAATTTATTACATAAAATATATACTACCGTTCAAAAGTTTGGGGTCACTTAGAAATGTCCTTATTTTTTAAAGAAAAGCACAGTTTTTTTCATTGAAGCTAACATTAAATGAATCAGAAATACACTCTATACGCTCCCTACATTGTTAATGGTGGTAAAATAAACTATTCTAGTTGCAAACGATGGTTGTTAATGTACTATCTACATAGGTCTATAGAGGCCCAAGTTTCCAACAACCATCCACTTCCAGTGTTCAAATGGTACATTGTATTTGCTAACTGTGTAAGAAAGCTATTGGAATAATTTGAACACCCTTGAATACCCTTGTGCAAGTATGTTAGCACACCGCTGAAAACAGTTTGCTTGATAAGAAAAACTATAAAACGACCTTCCTTGAGCTATTGAGAATCTGGAGCATTACATTTGTTTGGTTGAATTAAACTCGCAAAATTGCAGAAAAAGAGAAACTTTCAAGAGAATAATTGACATGTCGTATTCATGTCTAGGAGGGATGAAGGTTATTCCATGCCAGAAATTGCGAAGAAACTGAAGATTTCCTACTACTCCCTTCAGATGAGAGCACTAACAGGCTCTAACCAGAGTAGGAAGAGTAGTGGGAGGACCTGCTGCACAACTGAGCAACAATACAAAAACATTAGAGTCTCTAGTTTGAGAAATTAACGCCTCACAGGTTCCTCATCGCGCAGCTTCATTAAATGGTACCTCTCACCCCACCCAAACCACCAAACATGCAGATGTCAACATCTATAAATGAAGAGCGACTCCGGGAATGGCTGGCTTTCAGTGCAGAGTGGCAAAGAAAAGGCCATAACTTGAGACTCGTCTAATTAAAAGGAAGATTAATACGGGATAAGAACACATACAATTGGAACAGAGGAAGATTGGAAAACAAGTTAAATGACAGACAAATAAAAGTTTGAGGTTATGAATGTAATGTTGACAAATGTGCTTTGAAAACAAAAATATAAAATAACTCTTGGGGACCGTATAAACATTAACAAAGAAGTTAATGCACCATTTGTGGGGGTTTAGTTTTATAGAGTTCACTGTTCAATATAAATAGAGATGGGCGAAAAGAATCTAAACGAAGTGGAATTCGTTAGAATTTACATGAAAACTTCGTTCGGAACGAAGTCGAACTTGGTGTACTTCTGGTGAAACGAAGTGTGCTTTTGAATGATAAAATTGTGCTGTGAGCACATGGCGCTACATGGGGCAAAGCACATCTGGGAGGAAAAGAAGTGTGCAAAGCCTGCAAGACATGATGCATAGGTGAAGCCAATCATAGACCGGCGGGATTCTGTGATGTACACCGCCTATATTAGTCCGGTGCGCGATACTGGGAGCTCCATACCGCTCTCACTCTTCGATCAGGGAAGGTGCCTGCCGGCGGCTGATAGTCTCTACTGAGAAATGAATTGATTTTTATATAGGCAATTTCTGTGGGTGTCTCAGCTTGTCTCAGAGACTGTTTTGCTCTTAATGTTCTATTTCTACTTTTTTGGGGTATTGGATCTGAAATCCAGTGGTGCGTCCACAGCAGCTAGCATATACATTCAATATCCAATTGGGATCTAAGCCAGTTCCTGTTGTATTCATATGAGAAACAGCGTTTTAACAATAAGACAAATACCACTTCATTTTTGGCTGCTCAATCTATTGCCAATTTACATCCAGGGGTTAATTAAGCGTTGTTTGCTGGTTGTGCTGACACCCAAGTAAACCCACTTTTCATCGGCCAAAATATATAAATTTTTCCTGTACCTAAATTCACAGCAAAGGTTAATTACAAGCTGTATCTCTTGTTGTGTGGATAGAAAACACGCACCCAATTGTAACACGCTACAAAGCTACTAGTTTGGTGCGTGGCTCAAATCTTTGGCGCAATTTACAACCAGGGGTTAATTAGCGTTGTTTTTGCTGGTGTGCTGACCCCAAGAACCGACCCTTTTTTCCCAACGCCTAAAATATATACATTTTCCTGTAGCCTAATTCACAAGCAAAGGTTAATTACAAACTGTATCTCTTGTTGTGTGCGTATGAAAACACGCATTGTAACACGCTACAAAGCTACCTATTTGTGCGGCCTCACTTCTTTGGCTTCAATTTACATCCAGGGTTATAAGCGTTGTTTTGCTTGGTGTGCTGACAAAAATAAACCGTCTTTTTTCAACGCCAAAATATATACATTTTTTCCCTGTAGCCCTAATTCGACAAGCAAAGGTAAATTACAACTGTATCTCTTGTTTGTGTGGCGTAGAAAACACGCAATTGTAACATCGCTAACAAAGCTAAGCTAGTTGTGCGGCACAATTCTTTGGGGCGCAATTTACATCCATGGGTTTTAATTAAAGCGTTGTTTGCTGGTGTGCTGACAAAATAAAACCGTCTTCTTCAACGCCAAAATATAAGACATTTTTCCTGTGTGTAGCTTAATTCTCAAGCAAAGGTTAATTACACACCGTATCTCTTGTTTTGTGTGGCGTAGAAAAACACGCAATGGTAACCACGCTACAAAGCTACTAGTTTTGTGCGGCTCTAATTCTAATGGGCGCAATTTACATTCCCATAGGGAGGGTTTAATAAAGCGTTGTTTTTGCTGGTGTCTGACCCCAAAAACCAGTCTTTTTCAAACCCAAAATATTATACATTTTACCTGAGCCTAATTCACAAGCAAAGGTTACATTACAACTGTATCTTCTCTTGTTGTGTGGCGTAGAAACACACACAATTGTAACACGCTACAAAGCTACTATTTGTGCGGCCCACTTCTATGGCACAATTTACACTCCAGTGGGTTAATAAAACGTTGTTTTGTGCTGGTGTGCTGACAAAAAATAAACCGTACTCTTCCAACGCCAACATATATACATGTTTTCCTGTAGCCTAATTCACAAGCAAAGGTTAATTACAACTGTATCTCTTGTTGTGTGGCATAGAAAACACGCAATTGTAACCCGCTACAAAGCTACAATTTTGGTGCGGCTCAACAATACTTTGGCCGCAATTTACATCCAGGGGTTAATTAAGCGTTGTTTTGCTGGTGTGCTGACAAAAATAAACCAGTCTTTTTCAACGGCAAAATATATACATTTTTCCTGTAGCCTAATTCACAAGCCCTAAAGGATAATTACAACTGTTATCTCTTGTTGTTTGGCGTAGAAAAACACGCAATTGTAACATGCTACAAAGAACTAGTTTGTGCGGCTCAATCTTTGGCGCAATTTACATCCAGGGGTTAATTAAGCATTTGTTTTGCTGGGTGCTGACAAAATAAACCGTCTTTTTCAACGCCAAATATATACATACTTCCTGAAGCCTAATTCACAATCCAAGATTAATTACAACTGTATTCTCTTTTTGTGTGGCGTAAGAAAACATGCAATTGTAACAGAACCCGCAAACATCAAAGCTACTATATTCTGTGCGGCTACAATTCCTTTGGCGCAATTTACATCCAGTGGGATTAATTAAGCGTTGTTTTGCTGGTTTGCTGACCCACAAGAAACCGTCTTTTTCAACCCAAAATTTATACATTTTTCCTGTAAGCCTAATTCACAAGCAAAGGTTTCTTACAACATAAACTCTTGTTGTGTGGCTAAAAACAGCAATGTTAACAACGCTACAAAAGCTACTAGTTTTGTGGGCTCAATCTTTGGTGCAATTTACACCAGGGTTAATTAAGCGTTGTTTTGCTGGTGTGCTGACAAAAATAAACCGTACTTTCAACGCCAAAATGATATACATTTTTCTGTAGCCTAATTCCACAAGCAAAGGTTAATTACAACTGTATCTCTTGTTGTGTGGCTTAGAAACACGCAATTGGTAAACACCTACAAAGCTACTAATTAGGTCGGCTCAATTTTTTTGGCGCAATTTACACCAGGGGTTAATAAGCGTTGTTTTGCTGGTGTTCTTGACAAAAATAAACTCAGTCTATTTCAAACGCCAAAATATAACATTTTTCCTGTAAGCCTAATTCATGTCCGAAGTTTAATTAATGCCTGTTTTTGTGCTTTTACATTTAGTAAAAGACACAAAGTGTTTTTAAAACGACACATAACAAGTAAATTTTCTGCCATTTTGGAGCGCCAATTTATATCCAAGGGATTACCCAAGCTTGTTACTGTTCATTTTGGAGTCAAAACTAGGGTGTATATTTTTCATATACAGATATCATCATCAAACATGTCTGTACATTTTAGAACAAACAGTATGTCAGACAGAGAGTGGCAGCTCTGCACCTGCGAGTGGCAAGTGGCACAAACTTCCGGAAACAGGCCCCGGTCACAGCACAGCAAGGGGACGTCCGCAGGCAGGGGTCACTTGGTGAGACGCCACAACTGCCGCTTTCATCTAGCGGCCGTACGTGTTTTGTTCAGAGCAACCCAAGGGTTCTTGATTGTGGACTAGGTCATGAACCTCTTCCAGCAACCTCTTCCTCCCAGATGACATCTGACAACCCCAGCCATAGATTCGGAGGGAACCTCAGACACAACCCTTAGTTGGCATGGCCCGGAGAAGCAGGTCAGCGGCCCTCACCTGTCCTCAGCCCTCTTCTGGTCCCATCCGTCCCTCAGCCAGAGATCTACTATGTGTCTGGGCTCAGCGCCACTATACTAGCGAGGATGAACAATTTGGAGGAGGGCAGTCAGCAGCCTAACTTTGCACCGAAGAAATGGGGCCAATATCCCCTGAGCTTCTTGTAGTAAGGCGGCAAAGTATGAGATGTGGAGAGTGGCATGGGAGGTCATGTTGTGAGTGTCAGCCTCGGCATACCAAGAACCGGTGATGAGGACAGCAGTGACGATGAAACACAAATAGAGGGATGAAGTAGGGAACCGCACTTGGACCCCCCGCCCGCACCGCCGCCTCGCCCCCGCCCAAGGCCCGCTAGCGGGCGCCCCCGCCCCGCGCCCGCCCCGTGCCAAGCGCGCCCGCCCAGCGCTCCAGCAGCCCGCCAGGTAGCGTCAGCCCCGCCCAGCCCCCCGCCCCGCCCGCCTGCTCCCCCAGCCGCCCGGCGCGCGCGGGAGTCCACAACCCCGGGAGCCCTCCGGCCCCTCCAGCCAGCCCGACCCCCCCCCCGCCCCCCCCCTGCGTCCCCCCAGCCCAGCCTCGTCCTCCCCCAGCGGCCCCCGAAGCGGCCGCCCCACTGTCGCAGCCCCGCCCCCCCGGGCCCCCCCCCACGCCCCCCCACCCAGCCTCCCCCGGCCACCGTCCCCCAGCCTCCCGCGCGCCCCCGCCAGCCCTCCAGCCCCCCCCCTCCCCCGCACCCGCCCGTCCAGCCAGCCGCCCCAAACCCCCCGCTCGGCCCACGAGCCGAGTACCCCGTCCAGCTCCGATCCCCCCCCCGCCCGCCCCCGTCCCGCCCCCCCCGAGGCACGTCCCGAGCAGCTCCAAGCAGCCGCCCCGCCCCCCCAGCCCCCCGCCCCTCCCACCGCGCGCAGCCCCCCCAGCGAGCCCACACCCCACCCCAGCCCCGCCGCCATCCTCCCCACCCCCCATAGTCCCCCCCCCCCAGCCGCCCCCCCGCAGCTAGCCCGCCCGCCCGCGCCCAGCCCCGCGAGCCGCAGCCCGAGTCCGTGCCTCCCCCTGCCCAGCCCCCGCCCCCTTACCGCCCGCATGCCCCCGAGCGGCCCAGCTCCGCCCACCGCCGCCCCCACCCCGCACGCCTCCCCCGCCGCCCGCGCCCCCCGCCCCCCCCCCGCCGCCCCCCGCACCGAAGGCGCAGCCTGCCCCCCCCCCGCCCCAGTTCGAGGCCCCCAGCAGACCCAGCCACCCCCCGCCCCCGCCCCAGCGCGAAAGGCAGCCAGGCCCCCCCAATGCGCGTTCCGCCCGCAGCCCGCCGCCCCCGCCAGCTCGGCGAGTCCGAGGCCCCCAAGCCTCCGCCCTCCGGCCACAGCCCGCCCTCGCCCCCGCCTCAGCTGCCAGCGCGCCCACGCCAGCCCAGCCCACCCGCTGTCCCCCGCCGCCGCCCGCAAGGCCCCCCCCCCCACATCCACCCAGCCCCGCCCGCCGCCCGCAAGCCCGCAGGGCCAAGCGCCCGCGCGAGCCCTACCCCCCATACCCCCCAAGCCAAAGCGCATGAGGCCCCCCGCCCCCGCCCGGCCGCCCCCCCCCCCCCCGCCGGCCGCGCAGCCCCCAGCCGCCCCCCCGGCCCCGCCCCCCCGCCCAGTCTCGCCCGCCCGGCCTCAGTGCCCGCAGCCCGAAGCGCCCCCACCCCCCACCCGCCCCCCCCCCCCCGCTCCAAAGCACATCCCAAGCCGCGCCCGCGCCGCCGCGGCGCCCCCCCGAGACCGCGCGGGCCCGCTCGCACCCGCCCGCCGCCCAGCTCGCAGCAAGAGGCCCCTTGCCCAGCCGCTCCCCCAGCCCTCGCCCCCCCCCCGCCCCCGCGAGCCAGCCACAGCCCAGCGCCGCGCGCCCCGCCCGGCCAAATGCCCCGACCGCAGCCCGGGAGCCGGCCGCCCGCCTGCAGCCCCCCCCCCGCACCCCCCCGCTCCCCGCGTGCGCCCCGCCCCCTCCCCCGCCCCCCAGCCCAAGCCCCGCCAGGAGGCCCCCACAACAGGCCAGCCCCCCAGCCTCCCCCCGCCGCCCGCACCTCAAGCCCCACCAAGCCCCCCCAATCCGGCCAGCCGCACGGCCGCCCGCCCCCCCCGCCCCCCCCCGCCCCGCCGCGCGGCCCCCCCGCCAGCCCCCCCCAGGCGCACCACCCCCGCGCCCGGGCCCCAGCCAGCCGCCGGCCCCAGAGGGCCCCAGCCTGCCCAGCCCGCAAGTCCCAGCGCCCGCCCCCCCCTCGCCGCCCCGCCCCCCAGAGCAGCCGGCGCCCCACCAGGAGCGCCGCCCCCCCTCCGGGGTGAGGCAAGGGCTTCATCATTCGTCAGGAGAAGAGGGTGTCAGCCTGCGCGTCAGGCAGCAGCGCAGCCAGCAGGTTTGGTTTTTGTGGCCGTGAGTCAGCAGGGTAGCATCAGTGTGTATGGTCGTGGGAGCCAAGCGGGCCACGGGGTAAAAAACCCCTTCCGCAGTCCAAGACATAGCGGCACAGGGGCTCAGCGAGGCAAGCCGGGCGGCAGTAGTCACTCAGTGCGGAGCGTTGGCCGTAAAATCCGTACTCGGCCGGTGTAGGCAGTTCTTATGCTAAGACACCGGAGGAGCGAATATGGGCATATTTAGATTCTGTGGGCAGAAAGTGAAGCGTGGCCAGGGAGCTAAACGTTGCACCACAGCCCTGCGTCAACACATGCAGCGTTCACCATCCGGTGGCCTGGGAGAAACCCGTGGCTCAGATGTGGAGTTCCACTCCTGACGGCCGCGAGCAACAGCAGCAGCAGCGTCCTAGTGGCACGCAGCCCATTGCAGCCAAAGTCAAGGCTCCACCACATCTGCAGAAGGGTCTGTGTTTCTTCTTTGACATCATCCTCCCCCGTCATATGCCTCCTGATACCTCGCTACTCATGGCGCCAGCAGAGTAGTCGTTCAAGTCAAGGCGATTGTCAAAGAGACAACAGTATGCGTCCAACCATCCTAAGGTGCAGCCAGCTGACCGTGCTCTCCTGGTCCAAGTTGTTTGTATTGCAGTCCCTCCCTTTCTAAATGGTGAACCCGACTGCACTCATTCAGAGAACTAATGTCTTGTGCCGAGCCAGATGGAGAAGTTCCAAGACGTAATTTCTTTTCCAAAAAGGCAGTACCAGCACTTCATAAATATAGTAGACAGAAGGTGGGCCCGTCCTGTGAGCTTATCTGGTTTGTTCCAAAGGTTGCACGGCAGCGCGGACTTCTGGAGCTTAACTACGGTCAGGGCCAGTTACATGACCTTTACGGCCCACTGGGTGAATGTGCTTCCAGCCCAGGCACACCACAACTTGGACAGGAGAAACGCCGTTTCTCCTTCCAACGTTGTCAAACTGCTGCAAAAACTGCGCCAATGTCCGCCTCCTCTTCCTCCCCCACTCACCACCACTCAGCCTCCACAAGTACTGCTCCATCATACCACATGTGAGGGCACAGCGGTGTCACGCAGTTCAACCACCTAGCTTGCCTCGGCGAACGAAGTTCACACAGGGGAGGAAACTGCTCACGCGTCATGCTAGCAGAAACGATGTGTGGCTTTCCTCCGCCCTAGCCAACTGCAAATCGAACCAGGTGACGGACAATGGGAGAAGATGGTGTCCAGAGCTGCACCGAGGAGGGATTGACCATGCCATGCGCCCTGCATGCGCACGTGTTCAATCTGTTGTGAAAAGGTTTCCTGAAATCTTCCACCGACTTCAGCAGATTCTGAAAATGGCCAGGAAACTGGCAAATGCACTTATCCATTCGTACCAAGCCAGGGAACACCCTCCTCGAGTTGCAGCGCAGAACGGCCTCCCCCCAACACACTCTTATATGCGATGTTTCCACCCGCTGGACATTCCCAGCCCTGCACATGTTTGGACCCGACTGTATGAACAGAGAAAGCCATTAACGATTTTTTGATGATCCAGGCAGACAGAAGTACACCCCTGTGTAACTTTGATGTCAGCCCAGTGGCAGCTCTTATTATCGGCGTGACACCTGCCGTTTGTTAGCATTCGAGGAGAGACGTTTATTTTGGTCAAGTCGCCAGGACAACAGTGATGAATAACGTCATTCCACTGCTTCATGTCCTGGGAACATGATGCTGAAAAATCTGTCTGGGCAAGGGTACTGAAAACGTGGCTACTACATCTCGTGGCCACACTAGTCCTGTGGGGACTGAAATGGAGGAGGAGGAGGAGGTGGACATTGGAGCAGAAGCATTGTCCGGTGAAAATGAGTGGATTTTCTTACCCTGAGGTGACAGAAGAGGAGGTGCAGCTGGAGGAGGGTGGGATGGAGATGAGGAGATGAGCAGATGACCCCCAAGCCCCATGGCAGTATACAGTGGGAAACGGCAGGGAGCCCCCTCGGATCACTTGTGCAGATGGCCCCAGCATGCTTATTTGCCTGGCTAGTGACAGCCGAGATAGTCAGCTCCGGCAGAGGGATGACTTCGCCTCTCCACCCTATTGACCCTCGCTACCTGTCGCAAAATGGGAGCCTTTTTTTCCCCATCTATTGATAGGGAGGTACAAACTCAAATACTATAGGGAAATCCTCCGTAATCAGTTTTGGCCGCTGCCTATCTGTGCGGAAATCGTCCCGTCCTCATGACAGGTTTGACCGGAGTGTACTCAGTTAACTAATCTACTTGCCGCGGATGCTGGGGGAAGTGGGGGGGTATGAGCAGTACCAGCTTCATCAGTAGTAACCTAAGTCTGGAGTCACTGATGAGCAGCTTCCTCCTACACCCGCCTAGTGAGGAGGGCAGTCGCCAGCAGCAAGCAGCAGGACCTGTAGCATCCTTGAACCAACAGGTTTGTGGCTACTTTGGACAGCACCTGCACCCCAGTTAGAAGATCCGCTGGACTACTGGGCAGCAAACTGGATGAGTGGCCTCAACCTTGCCGAGTTTGCTGTGGAGTAAGCTGTCCTGCCCGGCCAGTAGCGTGGCATCAGAGCGGGTCTTCAAGCGGCGTGCCATCGTTACCGCCAAGGAGAACCCGTTTGTCCACGGGAACTGTGGAACGACTGATCCTTTGTCAAGATAATCCAGGCGGGGATTCGGCCAGGATTTACGACAAACACCCAATGACTTAGGCAATCAATCTGGGTTCAAACTACCTGCCATCAGCCACTATTCTGATGCCCGCCACCCGCCTGATGCCACACATCTGCTGCCATTTCCTCCCATCTGCCATACCACCAATCTTTACCAGGGACTGGTATTGCCACCGCACCTCAACACTCTTGTCATTGTGCCACTCTATGACCCCATGCTGCTGCTGCTGTTGCCAGTAGACATCCACAACTGTGTCACTGTGGCCACTCCTGACCTCATGCTGTTTGCTCTGCCGCCTTCACCCGTCAAATCTCTGTCATGTTCCACTCTGTGCTGACTCGTTTTTTTGCCACCATGCCAGAATGTCATTGTGCCACTTTCTGACCCAAGCTGGCTGCTGTGGCTGCTTGCCGTGTCCTCCAACTGCGTCAATTGTGCCACTGCCTGACCTCATGCTCCTGCCCTGCCGTCCACCTCAAATCTCTGTCATGGTGCCATTCTGTGGCTCCTCCTGTTTTGCCACCACCCAGAATGTTTTCCCCATTGTGCCACTCTCTGACACTCATTGCTGCCAGAGTGTGACTCCACTGCTGTGCCCTCCACACTGTCTCAATGTGCCACACTGTGGCCTAATACATTTTTGTTGGCCACCATACCAGAACTGTCATTGTGCACTGCCTGACCTCGATACTACACTGCTGCTGTAGTTACCTCTACACTGTGTATTGTGCCACTCTGAGGCCTAATACTGTTTTGGCCAACCTCCAGAATGTTCATTTTGATACCACTTTCTGACCCTCCATACTGACTGCTGTGGCTGCCTGCCGTGTCCTCCACACTGTGTCATTGTAGCACTGCCTGACCTCATAGCTCGGTGTCCGTGAACCTCCGCTCTCAGCCATTGTGCCATTTCTCTGGCATCTCCTGTTTTTGCCACTTCCAGAATGTTATTTGTGCCCACTGCCCTACCTCATACTGCTGCTGTGTGACCTCCCTCTCAGTCCTTGTGGCCACTCTGTGGCCTAGTCCCGTGTTTTTGCCACCACCAGACTTTGTCATTGTGCCACTGCCTAACCTCATGCTTCTGCCGCCGTGACCTACGCCCTCAGTTATTGTCCATTCTGTGGCTTCCCCCTGTTTTCCAACTCCAGAATGTCATTGTGCCACTGCCCGACCTTCATACTGCTGCTGTTGTGACCTCCACTCTCAGTCATTGTGCCACTCTGTGGCCTAGTCCTGTTTTTGCCACCTCCAGGGGAACTCCAGAATGTCATTGGTGCACTGCCTAACTCATGCTTCTGCCGCCGTGACCTCCGCTACTCAGTCATTGTTCCATTTCTGTGGCTTCCTCCTGTTTGCCATCCGCCCCCTCCAGAATGTCATTGTGCCCACTGCCAACCTCATACTGCTGCTGTTGGTCCATTACACTGTGTGATTGTGCCACTCTGTGGCCTAATACTGTATTGCCACCATCCAGGATGTCATTGTGCCACTGTCTTACCCGTCATGCTTGCTGCTGAGGCTGCTTGCCGTGTCTTTCCACACTGTGTCATGTGCCACTTTTCTGACCTGATATGCTCTTCTGTGGCTGCTGCCGTGTCCTCCACTCCTGTGGCTCATTGGTGCCACATTCTGACCTCATGCTGCTGCTGGTGTGCTGCTGCTTGTCCTCCACACTTGTGTCATTGTGCGCACTGCCTGACCCTCATGCTGCTGCCGCCGTGACCAGGGGGGGGGGGGGGTGTCCCGCTCTCAGTCTTTGTGCCAACAGGCTTCCTCCTGTTTTGCCACCATCCAGAATGCATTTGTCTCTGCCTGACCGACATGCTGCGTGTGCTGCCGCGCCGTCACTCCACATCAATCTGTCACTAATGTTGCCACCTGAGCTCTCAGTCTTGCCTGTTTTTTTTTCCTAGCTTCGCTGGCAAATGACTTTATCAGGCTACATTCCTCTTCAGTTTTTTGGTCAGTTTTGCCCTTTTAAGTGCCCAGGGAATTTTTATAGTGAATCGATTCAAAGAGCTGCGGCAGTCAATGTGCGTGTCATACTAAAACACAACATTGTATGAAGACCAAACCAAAGCTCCCTCTGCATATGTTAGGCAATGGCACAACATTCTAACAGCACCCTGCAGGCTCTGTGCAACCTGGAAATAGCTTCTTTTTAACGCGATTATTCGTCCCGGAAGTATTCGGAACCGAATTTAATTTATTGTCGAAAATTCGGCGAAGGGACGAATCGAATTTTTTGTGAGAAATTCTCCCATCCAACTAAATATAAACCACATGTTATCTGTAAGTTGCAGGTTGGTCCAATTCTGGTAAAACTGTGTTTTTTTTTTTTTTTTCCTTGTAGGCAGAAGTATAGATTTTATCAGTACCATTTTGGGATACATGCATTGATCACTTTTTTATTCAAGCTATTTGGATATGCAAAATGACCAAAACGTGCAATTTTTGAGCTGTTTTTTTTTTTTTTAAATAATGTTATATTTTCACAGATAAGACTTTACTTACTTACCCTACAACGCCAATTATGTTTAACTTATTTTATTTTTCATATTATCTTATTCAAAAAATGGCAGAAGGAGGGTGCAATAACTATTATGGGAATTAGCATCACAAGTGGTAGGTACAGCATATTTTAGGTACAAAAATAAAGGGTTTATTTACAGAACAGAAGAAAATATTCCAAAGTTGGGCTAAGCAACCTTTTTCAAATTTCCAGCAAAAGGCTTACTACCACTGTGAGTTTAATTGTCCATATAAAGCCACCTCTGTCAAACACCTGTTTCGGGTCTTCTCTATCTTGCTCTTCTCTGCACCACTATGGAAAAAATGGCTCCCAAACATTCTCATCAGGTGTTCTCTCTCCACCTGGTTTGGAGCAACAGGTTTAAAGGCCTTACAGATCCAGTAAGACCTGGACAAAAAAATGGGGGAATGCCCTCCCCCATCAAAGCCTTTCCCCGGGAAAAGGGCATCTTTGTTACCACATGACAGCAACAACTGAAAAATGTCAGTAACCTACCATTTACAACTAAGACTGCTGTTTTCCCCCATCGAGCCCCGAGAACTCAGTGGCACATACCTTGTCATTGTCTTACCGCAACTTAGCTGTGAAAGGCCAAGAAGTACTGCAGGATTGGCCACCCTGACATCCCTGGTTATTCTTTGGCACAAACTGTTTTCCAAAATTTTTTTCCTTCGATTCCAAACAACCCCTTCCCTCTGCCCAAGGCCAGGAAACTGGGAACTTGAATCCATTAGACAGTGGACCCTTGAGAGGGCATCTGCATTTATATGAGTTTTTCCTGCCCTGTTTACCACAAACTTAAAGTTTTGCAATGCCAGGAACTACATTGTCACCCTTGCATTATTGCCTCTATTTCTGTACATCCATTGTAATGGAGCATGATCTGAAATCAATCTAAATTTAAAACTGGCCAGATAATATTTAAAGGGCTCGAAACCCTTTTTTAAAAAGCCAGACTCCCTTCACAGCAGAAAAATTTCTTTGGGCAGGATTAAGTTTCCCACTCATCAGTAAAAGGTCTTCCTGGAGGAATCTGTTGTATGTTGATGAGATCTGCAGAAATCAAATGTTCCTGGGAACAATGTACTGAGGTGTGGAGTCAAGTCTAGTGATGTCTGAGGACAGAGCGAGAGTCTTCACAATCTTCTTTTCTCTATAATAAGAAATTGAACCACAAGAAGAAGAGTGACCATTTAGCTCCAAGTTAACTTTAAACATTCGGGACAGGGAGATTCTTATCTCATAAAAAATTCACTGGATGAAAGCCCCTTTCCAGAAAGATTTCCCATTTTCCTTTTTAATGGCCTTTAACCCCAAACCCAAAGTATAGTTCCCTCAGAAAAAAACAAAAACCACAAGTGATTGTCTTGACTGTAGTAGTCTTCTGCTAGGGTATGACTTCAGTTCCCATGGAAGAGACATCCAACTCTAGGTAGAAGGGTTTTTAAGGATCCACTTTAGACAAAATAGGTACTGTGGTGAACATAATCTTTAGATGGGCAAAGGCTTCTTCCACTTCAGGCTGCCAGAATTTAGGATTATTGTTTTTCTTGGTGAAAGATACTTTAAGCGCAGACAGGGTGGAGAAGTGGAGAATGAATTGACAATAGTAATTTGCAAACCACATGAAGCATTGACAAGCCCAAATTCCAACAGGTCATAGCAATTGAAGAACAGCAGATAATTTTGCAGGGTGCATCTGTATGCCTTTATCCAAGATGACGTACCTGAGGAAGGGCAAACTGGTCTGTTAGAATAGGCATTTCTCTAGATTGGTGAAGAGGTGGTTGGTTTGTAGGCCTTTTAGACCAACCGCACATGGTCATGATGGGAATTGAGATCAGAAGAGAAGAACAAGATGTCATTGAGATAGACTATGACACAGATAAAAGATCTTGGAAGATCTTATTGACAAAGTCTTAAAAGATGGCTGAAGCATTCCATACACCAGAAGGCACCACAAGGTATTTGAAGTGCCTGATGTTGAAGGCAATATTCCATTCATCACCTTTGCAGATACGGATAAATTTAAAGGCTCCACATAAATCAAGCTTTTAAAAATCTTACCCCCTAGTTGGCGAAAAGTTTTGGAATCAAAGGGGCAATAGATACTAGTTTTTAACAGTGAACTTATTAAAGCCCTGATCAATGCAGAGGTGTAGAGAGCCATCCTTCTTTTCAATGGCGAAATGTGGCCTGTGTTTCAGGCACAGATGATACACTCTACCATGAGGGGTGTCATGCCAGGCAAAAAGGAAAACAAAAGCAAAAAGGCTTTTGTGATGGGAAGCAACTCTGCTGGTTTCTCAATGAAGAGACTAAAGAATTTTTTGAGCGGACCCGAGGAAACCCCAAAATTTACAGGTCAGTGGAGAAGCGGATCCACCCCGCAGAAAAGGGAAAAGATAATAAGAGTGGGGCCTGTTTTTTCCCACAAGTAAGTTTGCCTATTTACCAATTGAGTATGGGGGCATGGATTCATGTTAAACAAGATCTTCTCCATGTGAGTCGCCCCAACCTTAAACATCAGAGATTCAGTACAATACTGTTTGGAATCTTTTAGGAATTCCCTTTAAAAAAGATTTTTCCACGGGTTATCAAAATGAACTGGGGATCAAAAATTATGAAATTTTAGTAAACTGGGGTCCCCAAAAATGCAGAAAAATTTAATTGGATAGAGCCCCGTGTACCACCAGACGTCCAAGAAAAAGTGCATTTTACTAATTGCATCTCTCACAAAGCTTAGGCACTGAAGTTTCCTGGACAGATCAGACATTACTTCAGGAATCGAGTTTGGGTGCCAAAGTAAAAGCAGAGATTCTGGCAGTGTCTGCAAGTGTACTCTTCCAGAAAGGCTCTCTCCACTTGCATAATCTCTTCTCGAGAAACTGTTGGTGGTGGCAATGGAGGACTCTGAAAAATGGCGTTAGTCATGAAAGTCGGTTGGGCTGGAAGGATTTTAATTGCTGGCTTAGCTCCAGTTGCCTCTTGCCGAAATGGACATAGATTCTAGCCACTAAACAGATTAAGTCATCCGCTCCTTAAACAATTGGCCACATTTGGAATCACGGCTTAGAACATTCCAGTGTTTATAAATTGCCTTTATTAGGATTTTAGCATTCGTATCATAAATAGACACTAGGGATATCTTATGGTCATGTTTCTTTTTGAATGTGGTCATAAATTGTTCTCTAGTTTTAAGCAGGACATCTTCTCCTATTTTAACCAGTTATCCTCTATAGTAACCTATAGTAACCTCACTTCACAAATTTCTCTATAAGTTTATACATTTTTTCTCATACTGTTTATCATCAAAACATACAGTATTGTGGTGCATGATAACTCTCTAAATTATTACATTCAACTACTTTTGAACAAAGAGAGATGTTAAACTGTATCTTAACTTCATATATATGTATTGACACCTCTTTATATTCAAAAGTAGCTGAAACATGATCACAATATTACCCTAGTGTATATTTATGATATGCATGCCAAAATCATTAAAAAGCCATTTATAGACACTGGAATGTTTAATATGTATACTTTGGACTACTTTGGGGATATTATATATATAAGGAGAGTTGGACTACTTTATGAACAGTGGATTTCCTGTGCATAGGTAATATTCCCTTCAATATCTGAAAAGAGTGCAAGGCATTCCACTGACAAGACTAGATGCTGCGAAAACCTGAATTGTGTGCCCACTTTGCGATGGACTCTATAGCAAAGGTATTCCCAAGTGGTGGTAGGCCTGTGAAAGAATTAGGTTATGAGTAGCATCTCCTGCAACAGTTGAGGTCTTCTGATAACCCTTATTGCTACATTATTTACTTTTCATTATATATTTAATAAAGTGTTCATGGACACATTACAAGAACCCAGTGATATGCATTCACCTACAGTAAACAATGGGACAATCTTTCAATTAATGTGTATGATGTCTGTTTCATAGAAGTTAGAGTTTTATTTCCTTGATGTAGATCAGAGTCTCTGGTGGCTGCAACTATTTTACTGTTGTGTTTCTATGCTATAAACTGGTAACACTAGGTTGTGCTTATTTTTAATGGAAGAGCAGAATATATAACCTCTCCCTACGATATCCAGTACTTCACTGCTTTATGATCTGTAAAGATCACAATGTTATGTGTTTGCAATTTTTCTCTATCATTGCTTGTTATTTTCTGACAATGTTCCTTTTGCTGGTTTTGTGTGTGGCCTTAGGCATTTCTGTGACCAATCACCCTGCAGCTCAATGTGATCTTCTAATGAAGAAATATATATGCAAGTACAAATATTCTCAGGAAGGAGATATCATTATAGGAGGAATTTTCACTGTGAACTCCGCTGTGTTACAATTAGAGATGGGCAAATTTCTCAAAAATTCGATTCGATTTGTCGAATTTTCCGACAAAATTAGTTTCGGTCCGAATTGCTTCGGGACGAATCGCGTTAAAAAACAGCTATTTCCAGGCTGCACAGAGCCTGTAGGGTGCTATAGAACATTGTGCCATGCTTAAATATGCAGAGGGAGCTTGGTTTGGTCTTCATACAATGTTGTGTTTTAGTATGACACGCACATGACTGCCACCGCTCTTAGAATCGCTTAACTATAAAATTCCCTGGGCACTTAAAAGGGCAAAACTGACCAAAAAACTGAAGCAGGAATGAAGCATGATAAAGTCATGCCAGAGAAAGCTGGAAAAATAACAAGCTGAGGGCTCAGGTGGCAACAGTAGAGACAGAGTGTGGAGGTTACGGCGGCAGCCACCGCAGCATGAGGTCAGAAAGTGGCACAATGACATTCTGGAGGTGGCAAAACAGGAGTAGGCCAAAGAGTGGCACAATGACACAGTGTGGAGTGCACGGCAGCAGCAGCATGAGGACAGGCCAGGGGCGTTGCTAGTGTCCCAAAACATCCGGGGCTCAGGCCCTTAAGTTTTTCTGAGTAGGGCTGGGTTCACATGGAATTTTTTGTGTCTCATTGTGAACTGCAGATGTCTTTTTACAGAGAAAAACCTTTGTATGTAGGCTCAGGAGAAATATAAGTGATTGCAGTTACATTTAGTGACTTAGAGGAGACGCCTCTGAAGAGTTGTTCTTTTTCTATTCTTCTTTTCCATCAGTCCCAGACGCCATGACGACTTCTACCATCCACAACTCTTCAATGAAAAATGTACAAAACAAACATCTTAGACTCCTCATGTTATTAGTATTTTTCTACAATTTCCTATCTCTATACAAAATCCCCATCTATAGGGTAATATTTGCCCCCTATAGCCAGGTAATAGCCCACTGTAGCCAGTGATATGCCCCCCTTAGCCATCTAGCCACAATGACATTCTGGAGGTGGCAAAACAGTATTAGGCCACAGAGTGGCACAATGACAGAGAGTGGAGGTGACGGTGGCAGCAGCATGATGTCAGACAGTGGCACAATGACAATCTGGAGGTGGCAAAAACTGGAGTAGGCCACAGAGTGGCACACTGACAGAGACTGACGGTGATGGCAGCCACATCAGTATGAGGTCAGAGAGTGGCACAATGACATTATGGAGGTGGCAAAAACAGGAGAAGGCCACAGAGTGGCACAATGACACAGTGTGGAGGGCACGGCAGCAGCAGCATGAGGTCATAAAGTGGCACAATGACAAATTCTAGAAGTGGAAAAAACAGGAGTAGGCCACAGAGTGGCACAATGACACAGTGTGGAGGTCACGGCAGCAGCAGCATGAGGTCAGGCAGTGGCACAATGACATTCTGGAGGTGGCAAAAACAGGAGTAGGCCACAGAGTGGCACAATTACACAGTGTGGAGGTGATGGTGGCAGCAGAATGAGGTCAGACAGTGGCACAATGACATTCTGGAGGTGGCAAAACTAGGAGTAGGCCACAGAGTGGCACAATGACACAATGTGGAGGTTACGGCAGCAGACGTAGCAGCAGCATGAGATCAGAGAGTGGCACAATGACACATTGTGGATGCCACGGCACCAGCAACAGCTGCAGCAGCATGAGGTCATAAAGTGGCACAATGACAGAGTGTGGAGGTGGGTGGCAATACCAGTCCCTGGGAAAGATGGTTGGAGGCAGATGGAGAAACTGTCAGCAGATGTGTGGCATCAGGTGGGTGGCGGCATCAGAATAGTGGCTGAGGCAGGTAGTTTGAACCCAGACTCATTTCTCACAGTTTGGGTGAGGCGTCATGGCTGATGTAGTCTGACGCCTAAGGCATTGGTGTGTGGAAATCCTGGCCGATCCACACCTGATTCATCTTGACAAATGTCAGTCGTTCCACATTTCCCATGGTCAAGCGGGTTCTCCTTGGGGTAACGATATCCCCCGCCGCACTGAACACCCACTCTGATGCCACACTACTGGCTGGGCAATACAGCTTCTCCACTGCAAACTCGGCAAGTTGCGGCCACACATCCAGTTTGGCTGCCTAGTAGTCCAGCGGATCTTCTTACTGGGGTGGCAGAGTACTGTCCAAGTACGCCACCACCTGTTGGTTCAGGGACTGCTCCAGGTCCTGCTGCTGCTGCTGCTGGCGACTACCCTCCTCACTAGGCAGGTGAAGGAAGCTGCTCATCAGTGACTCCAGACTTATGTTGCTGCTGATGGAGCTGGTACTGCTCCGACCCCCCCCCCCCCCCACCTTCCCCCAGCAGCCGTGGCAGTAGTACATGAGCGCTGAGGAACCCCCAGGTCAGACCTGTCAGAGGAGGGACGATGCCGCACATAGGCAGCGGCCAACTGACTACGGAGGATTTCCCTATAGTATTTGAGTTTGTCCTCCCTCTCAATAGCTGGGAAAAAGGCTCCCATTTTGGACCGGTAGCGAGGGTCAATAGGGTGGAGAGCCAGAAGTCATCCCTCTTCCGGATGCTGACTATTCAGCTGTCGCTAGCCAGGCAAATCAGCATGCTGCAGGCCATCTGCACAAGTGACTCCGAGGGGATCCCTGCCTCCATCTCCACTGTATACTGCCACTGTGCTTGCGGGTCATCTGCCTCGTCTTCCTCATCTCCATCTACCTCCTCCAGCTGCTCCTGCTCCTCCTCTCTTGTCACCTGGGTAGAAAATCCATTAATTTCACCAGACAATGCTTCTGCTCCAATGTCCTTCTCCTCCTCCTCCTCCTCCATTTCAGTCCCCACCGGACTCATGTGGCCGCGAGATGTAGACGTCACGTCTCCAGTCCCCTGCCCAGACAGATTTTTCAGCATCTGTTCCAGGACATGAAGCAGTGGAATGATGTTATTCATCCCGTAGACAAATAACGTCATCTCCTCGAATGGCCTCAACAAACGGCAGGTGTCACGCATGAGCTGCCACTGGCTGACATCAAAGGTACACAGGGGAGTACTCCTGTCCGCCTGGATCATCAAAAAATCGTTAATGGCCTTTCTCTGTTCATACAGTCGGTCCAACATGTGTCGGCTGGAATTCCAACGGGTGGAAACATCGCATATCAGAGTGTGTTGGGGGGAGGCCGTTCTGCTGCTTCACTTCGAGGAGGGTGTTCCTGGCTTTGTAGGAATGGATGAAGTGCATGCACAGTTTCCTGGCCATTTTCAGCATCTTCTGAAGATCGGTGGAAGACTTCAGGAACCTTTTCACAACCAGATTGAACACATGCGCCATGCAGGGCACATGGACCATCCCTCCTCGGTGCAGCGTGGACACCATGTTACTCCCGTTGTCCGTCACCATGGTTCAGATTTGAAGTTGGCGCGGAGAAAGCCACATATCGATTTCTTGCTGCATGACGCGGAGCAGTTCCTCCCCTGTGTGACTTTGTTCGCCGAGGCAAGCCAGCTGTAGAACTGCGTGACACCACTGTGCCCTACACATGTGATATGATGGAGCAGTACTTGTGGAAGCTTAGATGGTGGTGGTGGTGGTGGAGGAGGAGAAGGCGGACATTGTCACAGGAGAGGTATTTAGACATCGTGGAGGAGAAAGCGGCGTCTCCTGTCCAAGTTGTTGGTGTGCCTGGGCAGGAAGCACATTCACCCAATGGGCTGTAAAGGACATATACTGGCCCTGACCGTAGTTACAGCTCCAGACATCCGCGCTTCCGTGCACCTTGGAACAAACCAATAAGCTCAAGGACTGGCCCACCTTCTGTTCTACATATTTATGAAGTGCTGATACTGCCTTTTTGGAAAAGAAATTACGGCTTGGAACTCTCCATCTCGGCTCGGCACAAGCCATTAGTTCTCGGAATGGTGCAGAGTCCACCATTTGGAAAGGGAGGGACTGCAGTACCAACAACTTGGACAGGAGCACGGTCAGCTGCTGCACCTTAGGATGGTTGGACGCATACTGTTGTCTCTTTGCAATCGCCTCGCTGAACGACTGCTGGCGCCATGAGTAGCGAGGAGCAGGAGCATCTGGACCGGGAGATGATGTCAATGAGAAACAGCTCCTTTCTGCAGAGGTGGTGGAGCCTTGACTGGCTGCAAAGGCATGTGTGCCACTGGGCGCTGCTGCTGCTGCGGCGGCAGGATGGACAACCCCACATCTGAGCCACGTTTCTCCCAGGCCACCGGATGGTGACGCTGCATGTGTTGACGCAGGGCCGTGGTGCCAGCGTTAGCTCCCTGGCCACGCTTCACTTTCTGCCCACAGATTCTACATATACCCATATTCAGCTCCTCAGGTGTCTTATCAAAGAACTGCCACACCGCCGAGTAGCTGATTTTACCGCCAACGCTCCGCAATGAGTGACTACTACCGCCGCTGCCTCGCTGAGCCCCTGTGCCACTACTTTCTTGGACCTGCGATGCCGGTTTTCTACCCCATGGCCGCTTGGCTCCCGACCTCACACTGCTGCTACCCTGCTGACTCACGGCCACACAACCCACTTGCTGGCTGCGCCGCTGCCTGATGTGCAAGCTGACGCTTTGTAGCGTGTTACAATGGCGTGTAATTTACGGTACACAACAAGAGAAAAACTTGTAATTAACCTTCGGTTATGAATTCTGCTACAGGAAAAATGTCCTTTTTGCCGGTGAAAAAGACGATTTCTTTTTGTCACCACAGCAGCAGAACAACGCTTAATTAACCCCTGGATGTAAATTGCACAAAAGAATTGAGCAGCCAAAAACTACCAGCTTTGTAGCGTGTTACAATGGCGTGTATTTTACGCTACACAACAAGAGAAAAACTTCTAATTAACCTTCGGTTATGAATTATGCTACAGGAAAAATTTCTTTTTTGCAGGTGAAAAAGACGGTTTTTTTTATTCACCACAGCAGCAAAACAACGCTTAATTAACCCCTGGATGTAAATTGCGCAAAAGAATTGAGCAGCCAAAAATGAAGTGGTATTCTTATTGTAAAATCGCTGTTTCTGTAAATGAATACAACAGGAACAGGCTTAGATCACCCTTGGATATTCAATGTGCTGTGAGCAGATAGCATTAAAATGTATATGCAGCTGCACTGGACGCACACTGGACTTCAGATCCAATACCCCACAAAATCAGAAATGGAACGTTAAGAGAAGCAGTTTTGAGACAAGCTGAGACACCCCCCAAAAATCGCTGTATAAAAAATGAGTTCTTTAGTATCAGCTATCATAAGCAGCCACGGCAGCACCTTCCCTAATCAGTACAGTGAGAGCAGTATGAGCTCCCAGCGTCGCGCCTGGACTTATATAGTGCGGTGACGTCACAGAATCCCGCCGGTCTCTGATTGGCTTCATCTCTGCACATGTCATGTAGGCTATGCCCTTCTTCCCCCCAGAGTGCTTTGCCCCATGTAACGCCATGTGCTCGCAGCCATTTTATCAATCAAAAGCACACTTCGTTCACGCAAAGTACCCCAAAATTCGACCTAGTTCCGAACCTAAGTTTTCCTGAAATTCTAAAATTCCACTTCGTTAGAATTGATTTGCCCATCTCTAGTTACAATGTTTCACCACAGATCTTTATTGTTTAGGTTGAGTACAGATAATAATGAGGCAGAGCTCTAGACACAACTCTGTTTAGGACTATAGAAATGACTTACAGTAAATTAAGAGGCTCTTGACATGACACATATTTTTCAGGTAACAAATATAAAGTTACAAAATATGACTCAAAATGATAGTACTAACTGAAAAATTCTATGTTGTTCTTCCACTAAATGTGTACCTAAAAAGGAGGATCTTAAATTCCAGGACCAGAATTTACTCCTATTCTGGCACTGACCCTTTATTTTTCCACCATTGCTGACATTGTTCGTAGATGGGCATACAAAATTTTACTACTCAGAGTCAAATGCAGTGTAGAATGTTTTATAGTTTTGTTGAATCTATTCCTGTTTAGTTCAACTTGCTTCTGACTGATCTGTGGTTAAACCTTTTTTCTACTTCTAATGGTAAAACTTCCCCAATTCCTTACCCTAATTTGAGAATACATTTACGGTTAGGGATCTTTTTAGAGATTTTTATAGGTTAACTTATTATTCCATGGCCCTTCAGGTCTAGAAGAGTTGCAGGTATCCCATCATCTCCAATCCAAAGTCAACCACCTGCAGTGATGGGTAATGGTAAGTTAGCACTTTAAAATCTCTAGAAAATATGCCCCAATTTAGGGTTAAGGTTAGAGTTATTTGTTTTTGGCAATTTATAGCAAAATTCAATTTGGGGCAATACAAATTGATAATACTAGTGTCTTTGATCACTAGAGTTTAAAACAAAGTCAAAAGAGGTAAGTAAAATCAATTGAATAGATTTAGCAAGTAAAGTGTGTGAGGGAGGGAGAGAGGGAGAATGGGTTGATAGAAAAGAAAACAGAGAGATATAAACTCCTCATCCAAGGGGTCCCCAGTACAAAATCCTGTTACCAAGGCTCCCATATACCAATTATTCTTACTTATTAACCCCTTCTTGTTACACAGTCATAATTTTATGGATTCTTAATTTTTCTTTCCCACCTTCCAAAAACCATAACAGAATATATTACCCCTTCCTGACATCCGGTCATAATTTTCCTTTTTCCTTGCAGCATCCAAAGAGTCATAACTTTTTTATTTTTCCACATACTATAAATAGACACATGAGGGCTTGTTTTTGGAGGACAAGATGTTCCTTTTACCCCCTTACCACCACAGCCTGTTTTGACCATACTGACAGACCCCTATTTTTAAAATCTGACATCTGTCACTATGTAGACCCCGATCCCCTTGAATGTGGATGTAGCTGTCTGTGGTCGTTATGACCACCACATCCACATTCAAGGGGATCAACCCCGAGGGTCGCAATAGCTCCAGGGTCCTGAGACCCTGGTGGTGGTTCCAGTTTCTCGTTTAAAAGTTATGTCTATTGGGAATAGATATGTGTGCATTTAAGACTATATAGGAACTACATTGTTATATCTTTCTACTGAAAAGTATTTTGTCATATATTGATTATTTGTATCTATTTCTTTTGATAGCTGTTATTTAGTAATTGTAGGGTAAGGATAGTTTAGGCACGAGTGTGGGGATGATCTTATCAGGGCGACTACCCCATAATTTGGTTAGGTAGTCTAGTTTTTTCAGGGGGAGAATTTTTTCAGTATATTAGATTAGGTATTATTGGTGATTTTTATCAAGCATATTAAAAGTTAAGTATTATTGTCTCTGAGGATTTATACCGTACTTGGTGTATTTGTATTTCTATTGCTTTTGGTATATCCAGGGGCCTCTGTATCGGATTATATTTGGGGGTGCTCCCCCCTGTTATTCTGTATGAGGAGTAATACTGTGGTCTAGTTATACTCAACCAACCCTGCATCAAGGCATAGTTGCCAAGATAGCAGATTGGACAAGCCAAAGACAGACACTGCGTGTTGGGAGAAGTAGTATTCTGACTCCAATACGCTGACAGCAAGTGTGAAGTTCATCAGGCCCATGTGGTAATGGAAGTCTGTATTAAACTGTAAACTTACTTCAGCAATCTTGTCAGACAGTGTCAACTCAACTGCTTCGGCGTGTAGGAAGAACCAACAGGAGTTTATTCCAGGCTGAATCTTGTAGTTTACACCAAAGTAGTAGGTGAAATGATGATAACGTTACAGAGTAGGTGCAGAGGATGAGTATACAGTGCTTGAGTGAGACAGAAAGGATGGAAAATGCTAGAAGAAGGGAGGAGCTGAATACCTCAGAGCACACATACAGGAAGATGAGAGGGACAAACTTAAGAACAATATAAAGCAGTAATAGAAATTACAATACTGAATATGAACCATGAAGTCATGGACATGACACTCCCCGTCTGAAATCTTTATATTTCACTATAATACAATATAACAAATGTTCTCTGAACCTGTAAGAAAGAGAAAAACATGCAAAATATCAATGGTTAAAGTCTAGATAATATTCTATAACAGTACATTCCGAAGAAAGTAATCCAATGGAAAACAAAATCCAAGAGAAACCCATCTTCGGATTGGGGAAGCCGCAACATGCCAACACTTCCACCAACCCATGGTAAATCCAGTGGTAGATGTTATAGGAATGGTACAGATGGCAGTTCCTGATAGTAGACTTCCTTCTTCAGGTGTCAGCTTCCTTTATCCACCTTAACCACCACTTTGAGAGTCTTTCCATCGTGAGAAACGCTGAAAGCGGTATGTCTTGAGCCTTAGTTTAGGAACCACTGTGGTATAGAGCTTAGAACTTGTTGGCCGAATCTCCTTGTCAGATTCAGTCTCCACCAAATCAAGACTGGCATCAGTAGGTAGTGAGCCAGAGTCCTGAAACAAGAAACTTGGAGGAGTCATGTGGTCAATGAGACCTGAAGCAGGAGAACATCTTGTTCCGCGATGAGTTGGATTGAGGTCAGTAGAGATGTTTATAACTTCAGCAATTTCTACTGCTGGCGCTGCTGCGCAAAGTTCTAGTCTTGGAACAGAATGCGCAGGTTTTGGAACTAGCTTGGCTTTTCCTAGGAGAAATCCACAGTGTGGCTTGCTGTTCTTTCCAGACATCCTTAGGTAGGCTACTGCAGCTATGGCTTCCATGGATGCATCCGAGAAGACATGAACTTCTTTCCTAACAGCAGCAAGAATGGCGATTGGAGCTATGAATTCAAGAAGGTCATAGACACTGTTCACAACAGACAAGATTCCCCGCTTAGTGAACGGTTTGTCACAGGGTGACACTTGTAATGTAAACCTGTCTTAGTTGATGGCCCACAGTAAACCGAGGATGCACTCAATGGGAGAGGACTCAGAGCCAAGATTAAGGTCCTTTAAATTGGTAGCATGATCAAGCATGATCAACCAAGGGAAATGCATCCATTACCTCTGGACTGTTAGAGATGATCTTGTGAAGCCTGAGGTTTGCACTAGACAGCATTTCCTGTGTTCTGGTGAGGAGATCAATTGCTTCTTTGCTGGTAGGGAAGGATTTAAGTCCATCATCCACATAAAAGTTCTTCTCAACAAACTGACGAGCGTTGGATCCAAACACAACTCTAATTTGTTTAGGTTTGCGCGGGTGATACACGCCAAAAGATGGGAGGCACCAGCATTCTTCTCCTTCCTCTAGTGGTGGTGCAGGTTCTGCATGGTCCCTGTCAAGTATGTTCTGCATAAAGTCCACATAAGGTTTCTCCATTTCTGGTTTCCTCTTTAAGGTGTGTTTTAAAGAAGAGAATCTAGCAACTGCTTGCTGTAGATTGTTTGGTAGTTTTGCTCTTGGAGTGCGAAAGGGTAGTGGTGCTACCCAGCTGTTGGAGTCATCTTGGGCAAACTCCCTTTCCATAATCTTAAGAAATTCCTTGTCTTCTCGTGCAGGTGCTAGTTTGTTGTCTTCACTTGTTAGAATAAAGACTGCTGATCCAAGACTGTCATCCCAGGACGAGGAAGAAGGAATGTTATCTTCTAGATCATGTGGTCTGTCACTACAAGTGAGCTTCACTTTTACCCAGTAATGGTATGGACATGGTTGAATATGGGTGCTGCGACCATTTGGTAAAACATGGGTTTTAAATGAGGAAATCTTAGTGGGCTTTTTAATCTGGTCTATGCAAACGTTTCCTATGATCACCCAGCCTAGATCAAGGCGTTGAGCAAACGGAGCATCGGGAGGTCCATTGATTTGCTGGTGTACCTTGTGTACCCGGAGAATGTCTCTGCCAAGCAGAAGTAGGATGTTTGCGTTCTTGTCAAGAGCAGGTATTTCAGTGACATTAGACCTTAGATGAGTATGATGAAGAGCCACTTCTGGCGTAGGAATTTCCTCTCTGTTAGACGGTATTTGATTGCATTCAACAAGTGTTGGTAAGGGTATCCTGACCTTGTTGTCAAGTGAAGCTACCATGAGTCCGCTGGCTCTCTTTCCAGAGACCTCTGTGATGCCACTGCAGGTACCCAAAGTGTAAGGGTAGGTGTCTCCTTCAAGGTTGAACAAATCAAAGAGTTCAGATCTTGCAAGTGATCGATTGCTTTGATCATCCAATATGGCATACACCTTTAGGACTCTTTCTGGATGATACTTGAGATATACGTTGACAAGACATATCTTTGCACACGACTTGTCATATAGACCTTCACCACAAACTTCTGTGCATGAGGAAGTTACGGTGGTAGGATTTATAGTTTGGTCCAATTTCTCCCCGCCATGCTTTGCCACTGGCGGTGACTGGGAGGATGGCTCCATGCTGTATTGAGATGGATGAAGTGCTTGCACATGGTAACACTGTCACATTCAATGCACTTAATAACAGCTTTACAATCTTTAGCAAAATGTTCTGTGGAAGCACAACATTTGTAACATATCCCAAATTTTGTCAGAAGCTCTTTGCGTTCCTGAAGCGGTTTCTTTCTGAAGCCGATGCATTTCTTGAGAGGATGTGGCTTCCTGTGAATTGGGCATAGACGATTTGGATTTCCATTTTATCACCTTGACTGCTCTTATGTGGAGATGATGTAGGTGCAGGAAGAACGTCAGTCTTTTTTACTGATACTGGTCCTCTACGATTCCTGTAGTTAGAGCTTGGACTGTCATACTTAGGAGGAGATGAAGTAGGACCGCCAGAGTCACTGTAGAAGAAGCTTGGGTCATTCTTGGAATCTGCAATGTTCTTTATGAACTCACAGAAGTAGGAGAATGGAGGAAAGGAAACGTGGTACTCCCTTTTGTATCTTGACCCGAGGGCTGTCCACTTTTCTTGAATGTTGTATGGCAGTTTGGAAACTATTGGGTTTACCCCACGAGCAGTGTCCAGGTAACTGAGGCCAGGTAAGTGAGTGTCTGCTTTGGCCAACTGAAGCTCAAAGAGTAGATCACTGAGTTCTTGGAATTTCTCATTGTCCTTGCCGGATATTTTTGGGAAACTTTGAAGCCGTGTAAACAGAGCATTCTCTATGGCTTCAGGACTGCCATAGCTCCGTTCTAGTCTCTCCCAAGCAGCCACTAGACCTGCCACAGGATTTGCAATATGAACAGCTCTGAGTCTCTTGACACGTTCTGTGGACTGCGGGCCGAGCCATCTGACTAGCAGGTCCAGTTCTTCTGCAGCTGTGATGCCAATATCATCAATTGCCGTTCTGAAGGCACATTTCCAGGATCTGTAGTTCTCAGGTCGGTCATCAAACCTAGTGAGGCCTGTTTTAGTAAGATACCGGCGGACCCTGAACCTTGCAAACCCCTGACATGTCTGACCTTTCTGACTTCAGGCAGGTAATTGTAGGCTGATTAGTGCTGATCATGTTGTTAGTGGTAGTCTGATTAAGAGACATAGGGACATATGGAGCTGCATAGGCATTCATTGTAAGAGCAGGTTTACATTCAATTATTATGTGAAGCTGGATCGGCATGGTTGCCAGGGGATGGACAACTTGCTGGCATATTGGTTTGGACCTTGGTATCTTTGTATTGAGGTTGCAGAGGTGTATGGCCTTGGTGCATTGTGATGTGTGAAGGAGATACAGGATGCAGCATGGATGTAGGACTGTACTGACCTCGAATGCAGGGATCTGAAGAAGGATCTGTGCTTTGTTGCATTGGAGGAAAATCTGAACTGTTAGGAATGTTGGTAGCATTCAGAGATTCGCTGTTTTGGCTTAGCACATAGTCTCTTGTGCGCTTAACAGGGTCTTCTACAGCCACTTCACTTAGGCTGGAACTGCTTCCTTCACTTCCACTAGCAGCTTGTTCTAGAACCTTTAATCTTGCCATGGCGGTGGCATGTTCACATTGTTTCTGCAGAGTTTCCATCTCGGCTCTTTTGCATGCTGTTTCTGCTTCCATAGCTGCCCTTTTCTGAGCTGTTTCTGCTTCCATAGATGCCCTTTTTTGTGCAAACTCTGCCTGTATTCTAGTAGCCTCAGCTTCGGCACGTGCTCTTATGAGCTGTTCACTGAGCGTAGAATATCTTGAAGATCGTGACTTAGATGATCTTTTGGAATGCTTAGTAGATTTGGAAACATAGGATGATGTTTCCTGCAGTTGTGTGGTTCTTGACATTAATTTGGACTTAGTTTCACATATCAGGTTTTCACGTTCAATATTAAGGCGCTGGAAGCTGAGCAATTCTTGTAGAGAATCTGGGGTATTAAGCTTCTGTAAAACATCACAGTAATCGGAACTTTTAATTGTATAGTGTTCATACATTGCAGAGAGTTGTCCTAGGGCTTCTTCCAGTAGTGTTTCATTACAAGCACACTGTGAGATGTGGGAGATATAACTAAGCAGTTTTTCCCATTGATCAGTAGCTTCAGAAAGTATTTCACTTTTTATGCTTTCAAGATTCTCTCTGACCTTCCATGTAGGATGAGTTAGACGTTTTGTTCTCTCACTAGGTTGTGGAGTAGGATTCCTATCATCTTGCAGCTCTAGCTGGTCACTGTGAGTGGTGCTGCCTGCAGCCATGGTGTAACACAGACAGAATATAAGATGGAGGAATATGATGATCTTGCTAGAAGAGTATGTGTTTGAGCTGTAGCTGCTATTTACACTGCACACTGACGCTTGCTTGTCACTGTCACAACACTGCAGCTGTATGTGGTAATCTCTGCTGAAGCTGTGAGCTTATCTGTGTTTCTAAACCATCTTTTCACTATTCTGACTCCATATCTGACAGCAAGTGTAGAAATTCATCAGGCCCATGTGGTAATGGAAGTCTGTATTGAACTGTAAGAACTTACTTCAGAATCTTGTCAGACAGTGACAACTCGACTGCTCCGGCATGTATGAAGAACCAACAGGAGTTTATTCCAGGCTGAATCTTGTAGTTTACACCAAAGTAGTAGGTGAAAAGATGATAACTTTACAGAGTAGGTGCAGAGGATGAGTATACAGTGCTTGAGTGAGACAGAAAGGATGGAAAATGCTAGAAGAAGGGAGGAGCTGAATACCTCAGAGCACACATACAGGAAGATGAGAGGGACAAACTTAAGAACAATGTAAAGCAGTAATAGAAATTACAATACTGAATATGAACCATGAAGTCATGGGACATGACAAGTAGACTCCCCACCCGCAAGTGTACTGCCAACGAACAAGTTCTGCAGGACTGGAGCAAGCATATTCAATGTTCAGAAAGAGTCAGAGTTGTCATAAACTTTATTGCAGCCCTGAAAAATAACAGGATGCTCTCAAAGTGGGATTGGATCAGGAGTTATGGATAGCTGGGAAAAGTGCTGGAAGTCAGAGGAAGCCCTGGGAAGATACTAAGTGAGAATGGTCAGTCAGAAATGTTGCGCAGAGTGGCCACTATGTGGCTGATATAGCAAGATGGCAGAGATACATGGTGGGAGAAAAGGATGAAAAGAAGGTGGTGACCAATTTGAGTAGCACCAAGGTACCCCACATCATGCCGTTGGCTTCCACATTGATCTGCTATACCATGCAGGGTGCAAGATGGGTCTTAGTAGTCTGTTGAGATGTTGTGGGGTGCCCCCACCCTTACAATACTACCAACTACAATTTTCTTCTTAATCAAGAGTGCAAGGGATTTATTTGGGCACACATACTGTACTCATGACATAGGAAAAATGTAATTCAGTGGCTAGGGAAAGCCATTTCACTTAGGTTCACACTTAGCTCAACACAATACACACAATGCAAACCTTTTAAGCTTCCACTATCCATGAAAATCAACATTTGCCAATAAAACAATAAATAAACCATTAAACAAACAAACACAATAACAACATACCTTTTCTGTGCTTTAGGCTTCTTGATAAAATCTTTCCAAAAACCTGAGAAATTACTTCACTTTTGAATATTTTCGTTAGTGCCTACCGCATACAATATACACATCTGTTGGCTTTTATCTTTGCCATTGAAGAAATTAACAGTCGTTCAGATATTCTGCCCAATGTCACTCTGGGATATCATATATATGACTCTTGTGGAAATCCAAATAAAGTTATAAAAGATGTTCTGCAGATCCTGTCTGGACACACAGTGACATCTCCCAAACTATTCATGTATGGAGAATGATGCCATGGTCGCGTTTATTGGAGATTTAGGCTCAGTCACTTCTCTTCCCATGGCCCAGCTGCTAAGCTTATATGGATATGCACAAGTAAGCGACTATATTATTCTCGTTTTTGTTAGTCATGTTAGTTGTTGATTTACTATATTGTTGTTTATTATTTGCTAGTTTGTATATTCTTGTTTGAGTTTCTATCAGATGCCTATAGGTAGATATGATTAACTGTCTGCTTTTTGGGCATACTGTAATGTATACAGTAGTATGTTGGCTCTGTATTTGGCACATTTGGGCAAACCTCAAAACTACAACTTCTATGTTATAATATAACACCACATCATAGAAGGCTCTTAAATGCTAAGTATCAATAATATGATTAAAATCCACAGATAAAGTAGACCCAATAAGACCTTGTCAGGGTTATGAATTCATCCATATGAACTATCCATTTCCATGATCTAAAATGTTGGCAGTAGTTGCAATAATGAATCCCCCCACATATTCTTCCATGACAAATTTGAAGTTCAACATTAAACAACACAATAGAAAGAAAATACTAATAACTGGGAATTAGCACAACTTTAAGGAGGTAGTAGTAGAAGGACATGGTGCAATTGTTTCCCTGTCTTTACTTCTCTGTTATGGCTTTATGCAACTGTGCTCACTATACCAAAACTTCCTGCACCTGCATATTGTCTTCCTCTTTACCTTCTCCTCTAAGTAGTTGCAGTTCTAATGTCTGTTACGAGTTGCGCCGCAGCCCGCAGTTCGGGCTGCGGACACACTCGGTCCCCACGACCCTCCTTGCACCCGTGCCGGGCTGCGCCGCAATCCGCGCCCGCACTCGCTCGGTATGGGCGCAGTCACTTACCCGACCACGCTCCTGCTTCCCCGCGTCTGTCTGCCAGCCGCTGTGCGTGCCCCCGCTCCTTAGGGCCTCCTGAATTTAAAGGGCCAGTACGCCGGTAATTGGCTGATGCCGGCTGCTGGCCCTTTATATTGCTCCACCTTTCGGAAGCACCTTGCCGAATCCATAGTGCCTATACCCTATGCGAGGAAGCCTCTTCTGTGTTCCGGTTGCAGTTTCCGTGTACCAGTCCCTCCGGCATACGTTCTCCGACCACGAACCTTCGCTGCCTGCCCTGACCTTCTGGCCCGTCCCCGACTACGAGTTTGCCTGTCGATTCTGCTCTACGCTGCACCTCGGCTACCACCGCAAGCAAGTCACCTCAGGGGTAGCAACCTGGTGGAATCCCGCCGCATGAGTCCATCCCGCTTTGCGGCGGGCTCTGGTGAAATCCGCGACCCACTTAGACTCCCCTCCCTGTCGTGGCCCATATCACTACTTGCGGTGGTCCAGTGGGTCCACTACCCCGCTACATTACAGTTGGATTCGGCCATGGATCCCGCCAAGGTGCCTTTACCTAGTGTGGAGGATCTTACCTCTATCGTGGCTCAGCAGTCCCAGCAACTGGCGCAACAAGCGCAACAACTCGACCAGTTGACCACCATGATGCAGCAACTTATTGCTTCTCAGCAATGGCCTCCGTCTCCTCCCACGGCTCCTCCTATGCCGGCCTTCCCGTCTGCCTCCGTGGGACCCAAGCTCCGTCTGTCGCTACCTACTAAGTTTGACGGCGATCCGACCAGTTTCCTTCTGAACGGTCAAAAGTGGCGTTCCTGGTCAGTTTACTCTCCAGGAAGGCCCTGGCCTGGGCCACACCTCTCTGGGACATCGGATCTGCGAACCTTCTTCAAGGAGTTTTGTTGGGTGTTCGAGGAACCGGCACGTGCATCCTCTGCAGAGACCGCACTACTGAACTTGCCTCAAGGAGAGTCTACGGTAGGGGACTACGCTGTCCAGTTCCGCACGCTGGCCTCTGAGCTGACCTGGAACAAGGCAGCCTTGTGTGCTACCTTCAAGAAGGGTCTCTCCGGCAGAATCAAGGATGCCCTGGCTGCAAAAGACCTCCCGACGTCCTTAAGCAAGCTGATTCATCTGGCCACTTGCATCGACGTACGTTTTTCTGAGAGACAGGAGGAGCTTCGTCAGGAACGCGACTTGGCCCGGCCTCGCCGGTTCCCTCGTCTGGCTCCGGTGTTCCAGAAGTCTCCTCTGCCACCTCCGCAGCTTTCCGGTGAAGAACCTATGCAAATCGAGCGGGTCCAGCTCACAGAACAGGAGCGGTCCCGTCGTCGCACTGAGAACCTGTGCTTGTATTGTGCCAGTCCGGAGCATTTCCTGAGGGACTGTCCCTTGCGCCCCCGTCCGGGAAACGTGCGCACCTAGGGTACGTGGGAGAGGCGTCCCTGGGTGTGAACAGTTCCTCTCCTCGTCTGACTATGCAGGTGCGGGTCGTATCGGGTGCCGGAGTTCAAGTTCAAGTTCCTGCCTTCCTTGATTCAGGGTCAGCTGGGAATTTCATGGACACTGCCTTAGTGTCAAAACTTCATCTTCCGGTGGTCCGCCTAGAAAAGCCCTTGGTCATTTCGTCTGTGAGTGGAGAGATCCTGCGTGACTCTATTCGCTTCCGCACCGAGTCAGTGTCTATGCACGTTGGGGCGCTCCATAGAGAGAAGATCGCATTCTATGTGCTTCCCCGCTCCTCTTCGGCAATCCTGTTGGGGCTCCCATGGCTGCAGTGCCATGCCCCTATGCTGAATTGGGGACGGGAGAAGTAGTGCATTGGGGGCAAGACTGCCAAACACGTTGTCTTGTGGCACCTCGCCCTGTGCTCCCCACTTCTCTACCGATGCCCCCTAAACCCTTGCCGGGTCTGCCTCCGGAGTATCAAGACTTTGTGGACGTATTTTCCGAAAAGCAGGCGGAGACCTTACCACCTCACCGTCCTTACGACTGTCCCATTGACCTGTTGCCTGGTACGAGTCCTCACCGAGGCAGGGTTCATCCGCTGTCTGTTCCTGAGACCGAAGCTATGTCGGCCTACATACAAGAGAATCTCCGGAAGGGCTTTATCCACAAGTCCACGTCCCCTGCTGGTGCGGGATTCTTCTTCGTGGAGAAAAAGGATGGCTCTTTACGCCCCTGCATTGACTATCGCGTCCTGAATAAAATAACCGTGAAGAACCGTTACCCGATACCTTTGATAATGGAACTCTTCGACCGACTTCGCGGGGCCAAGATCTTCTCCAAGTTGGATCTGCGTGGAGCCTATAATCTCATCAGCATTCGGCAGGGTGACGGGTGGAAGACGGTGTTAACACGCGTGGCGCCATTTTGAGTATCGGGTTATGCCATCGGCCTGTGCAACGCCCCGGCGGTCTTTTCAGGAATTTGTGAATAAAGATTTTTTTGGGGCCTCCTGTATTCCTGCTTTGTGGTGTACCTGGGCAACATCCTGGTCTTCCCGTCTGACCAAAAAACCCACCGCTCCATGGGGCACCAGGTTCTTAGACGTCTCAGAGAGAACCATCTATACGCTAAATTGGAGAAGTGTCAATTTCCCCGATCCAGCTTGCCCTTCCTCGGGTATATAATCTCTGACAAGGGACTTCAAATGGACCCGGCCAAGCTGTCTGCCGTCCTGCAGTGGCCCCTCCTCTCGTCTACGTGCTATTCAGCAGTTTCTGGGGTTTGGGCCCAAATACTACCGCCAGTTTACCTGCATTTTCCACGGTGGTAGCCCCAATTGTGGCT
This sequence comes from Phyllomedusa bahiana, assembly GCA_025379985.1. Taxonomy (NCBI): domain Eukaryota; kingdom Metazoa; phylum Chordata; class Amphibia; order Anura; family Hylidae; genus Phyllomedusa; species Phyllomedusa bahiana. Next base: position 59,785 of record JAODAL010016821.1, read on the forward strand.
CTCACAAATAAGACGGGCAATCCTAAGGTTTGGCCACAGGCGGCTGAAGAGGCGTTCTCCCGACTTAAGTTGGCATTTGCATCGGCCCCGATCCTGTCCCGCCCGGACACTGAGAAGCCTTTTTTCTTGGAGGTGGATGCTTCTTCTGTGGAACTGGGGCAAGTCCTCACTCAGCGTGATCCTAAGGGCAAGACCATCACGTGTGGTTTCTTTTCGAAAACCTTCTCTCCAGCCGAATAGAATTATAGTATTGGAGACCGTGAGCTGCTGGCTATTAAGTTAGTCTTAGAGGAGTGGCGCCATCTACTGGAGGGGGCTCATCACCCGGTCACCATTTATTTGGACCACAAAAATCTTGTGTATCTGCAAACAGCCCAGCGCCTCAACCCCCGGCAGGCTCGCTGGTCTTTTTTACTCGCACTCCAACTTTGTAATCCATTTCCGTCCTGCCAAAAAGAACATCAAAGCAGATGACCTGTCCCGTGCCTCTGATGTTTTTGGTGTGGATTCGCCTCCTTGTCAAATCATCGCGCCTGATCGTTTAATTTCCGCGGCTCGAGTGGATCTCCCACTGGCAAGAGCTACGTGCGCCCTGCGCTTCGCAGGAAAGTTCTGAAGTGGGGGCATGGGTCGCGGGTGGCTGGCCATCCTGGTGTGCGGAAGATGGGTCAGCTCATGGCCCGCTATTATTGGTGGCCTGACCTTGTGAAGGACGTCAAGGACTTTGTGGCATCATGTCCAGTTTGCGCCCGCAACAAAACGTCTCACCGGAAGCCTGTGGGTTTACTTCAACCCTTGCAGGTTCCTAACCGCCCATGGTCCCATGTTGCCATGGACTTCATTACGGATCTTCCGTTATCTTCTGGTAACACTGTCATTTAGGTTGTCGTGGACCGCTTCTCAAAGGTGGCGCACTTTGTGCCTTTGCCGGGCCTGCCTTCTGCACCTCACCTTGCGAGTTTGTTTTTTCTGCATATTTTCCGTTTGCATAGTCTCCCTCTGCATATCGTTTCTGACCGCGGAGTACAGTTTGTGTCAAGATTCTGGCGATCCCTCTGCAACCAGTTAAAGGTGAAGCTGGATTTCTCCTTCGCTTATCATCCCCAGTCTAACGGGCAGGTGGAGAGGGTCAACCAGATCCTGGAAGTTTACTTGTGCCATTTAATCTCCGCCTGACAAGACAACTGGTCGGATTTGCTTCCCTGGGCGGAGTTCTCCTATAATTCTTTGGACTCTGCCTCGTCTGGTGCCTCTCCATTTTTTGTAGTGTACGGACGCCATCCCCCGTCCCGCCCCCTCCCACTGAGTGCCTGCCTCGGATGTTCCTGCGGTGGATACCCTTGTTCGCGATTTGAAGGCCATCTGGAGTGACACTCAGCGTTCTCTGCAACAGGCCTCTGCCCTGACTAAACTCCAAGCGGACAAGTACAGGAGACCTTCTCCATCTTTTGCCCCTGGGGATAAGGTCTGGTTGTCGTCCAGGTTCGTACGCCTGAAGATCCCAAGCTACAAGCTAGGCCCCTGATATCTCGGTCCCCTTTGTGGTGCTGAAAAGGTATCAACCCGGTGGCTTACAAGCTCAAGTTACCTCCCTCGATGCGGATCCCGAACTCCTTCCACGTCTCTCTGCTGAAATCCTTCATCGTGAATAGGTTCTCTCAGAGGGTGGCGCCTCCTTCTCTAGAAGCCGATTCCTCCAACATCTTCACCGTGAAGGAAATCTTGGCCATGAAGACGATTAGGGGGAGGCGTCATTTTCTCATCGACTGGAAGGGGTTCAAGCCAGAGGAAAGATCGTGGGAACCTGAGGAAAACATTAAGGACCGTAGACTTCTGCAAAGGTTTCTTCAGGCCAGAAAAAGGGGGCGGCCAAAGGCGGGGGTACTGTCACGAGTTGCGCCGAGTTGCGCCCCGGGACCCTCCTTGCGCCCGTGCCGGGCTGCGCCGCTACGTTACTTACCCGACCACGCTCCTGCTTCCCCGCGTCTGTCTGCCGGCTCTCCTAAATTTAAAGAGCCAGTATGCCGGTAATTGGCTGATACCAATATATTGCTCCACCTTCCGGAAGCACCTTGCCGAATCCATAGCGCCTATAACCTATGCGAGGAAGCCTCTTCTGTGTTCCGGTTGCCGTTTCCGTGTACCAGTCCCTCCGGCTTACGTTCTCCGACCACGAACCTTCGCTGCCTGCCCTGACCTTCTGGCCCGACGCCGACTACGAGTTTGCCTGTCGATTCTGCTCTACGCTGCACCTCGGCTACCACCGCAAGCAAGTCACCTAAGGTGTAACGACCTGGTGGAATCCCACCACAGGAAGTCCATCCCGCTTTGCGGAGGGCTCTGGTGAAACCCAGGACCCACTTAGACTCCGCTCCCTGGTGTGGCCCATACCACCGCTTGCAGCGGCCCAGTGGATCCACTACCCTGCTGCATTACAATGTCCCTCCCTTCTATTTTCACCCCTGATTGTTCCCAGTAGCAGTCCAGTCAGTGCATAATTGAAATAAATTGGCTAGTTCCCATAATTCCCTACACTTCCACTACACCGATCCCCAAATAATAGCCCAGACCGGGGATGGAAAAAATTAAACCACAAAAAAATTATTTTTAAAAAAAATATAACATCACTCCCACCCTGAAGGCAGAAGAACCACATGTCAATCCTCAAAAATTTTTCAAAAAATTTAAAAAAAAATTTTTCAAAAAAAAAAAAAACCCCACATGCAACAAAAAAGTGAAACTCCACAAACCCCATTATTTCATGCCACAAAGCCAATCAAGGGTTTGTCCATATTTAGTCATAATCCCACAAAATTTGGAGGAGCTCACCCCCGGGCCCACTCAATATACGGCTGGGGCTAGCTGTTAATTACAGCTGACGCCCACTAAAACACCAGGTATTGAAGTCAGCTAGCATCCCTGCTGTTTAACCATTTAGACATCACACATCTAAATGGATGAGGAGTGGTGCACAGCCTGTGGAGTGGGCTCTGACCTTCCCTCCTTACCATGAGATCACAGAGCGCCAAGAAGTTGCCATGGAAGTATATCCAAAGAAGGTTTCTGTACCCCCATCTGCGTTATTTTCTTTCCAGGCAGAAAGTAGTAGGAGACCTCGTGTCAGGGGGAACCGTAGCAGGGACAATTTGGGGGCACACTAAGGCTCACATTCTTCTTCCTTGTCTGTTTATCGCCTCCGGGCCCTTCCCAAACAAAAATCTTTATGTAAAATGTTAGTGTAAACTAAGCCAAACAACAGCCCCAAATAAAAGTTTACTCTAAAAATTCACCAAATTTATCAAACACAAAGAGCCATTAATTTACAGAAAAACACAGACACAAGGCTACACTCTCAGCTTTATGGCTATCTAAAAAGCCCTTTACAGTAGGAGACCGTATAATTTAAAGTACGGGGAAAAACTTCAAAATGTAAAATGCTTGTAGTTTTTTTTTTCAGTTTTTCTTGTGTAGGAATAAATTTTCTCATTATTTGAGTGGATATTGCCAAATAACTTTATTTTTTATTTGATTAATTTTAAATGATTAAATTGCTTTAAAGAATATTTAAATGTAGCCAAATTTTTTGTATTTTTTTAAAGTTTTTTAAAAAAAGTTTTTTTTTAATATTTTTTTTTTTTTTTTTTATTTTTTTTATAAAAAAAAAAAAAAAATTTTTTTTTTAAAATTTTTAAAAAAAAATAAAAAATATTCAAAAAAATATAAAAATTTTAATTTTAATTAATAAATTTTTATATTTTTTATAAAAAAAATAAATTAATTATAAAAATTTAAAAAATTTAATTTTTTTTAAATTAAATTTTTTAAAAAAAAAAAATATTTAAAATTTAAAAAAAAAGTAAAAAAAATTTTTTTTAATAAAAAATTATTTATTTTTAAATTATTTTAATTTAAAAATTTTATAAAAATAAAAATCCTTAAAAAAAAAAAAAAATTTTTTTTTAAAAAAATTTTAATTTTAAAATTAAAAATTTTTCCCCCAATTTAAAAATTTTTTAAAATTTTAAAATTTTAAAAAAAAATTTTTAAAAATTTTTTTAAAAAAAATTTAAAATTTTTAATTAAATTGATTTTTTTTTAAAAATTATTTTAAAAATAACCCCAAAAAATAAATTTTATTTTTTTTAAAAAATTTTTTAAAAAAAAAAAAAAAAAATTTTTTAAAAAAAATAAATATTTAATTTTTTAAAAAAAATTATTTTTTAATTTTAATTTAAAAAATAAAAAAAAATTTTTTGGAATAAATTTTAAATTTTTAAAAAATATTTTTTAAAATATTAATTTGGGGGAAAAAAATAAATTTTAAAATAAAAAAATTTTTTAAAATTTATAAAAATATTAAAAAAAAAAATAAAAATAAAAAATTTTTAAAAAAATAAAAAAAATTAAAAAGAAAAAAAAATAAATTAAAAATTAATTTAAAAAAATTTAATTAAAAATATGTGTACTATGGGGGAAAAAATTTAACCGTCTCTATGAAACCCAATGAAATTAACATTCTAAAAAAAACCCCCCAAGTATTATTTCAAAATTTCAAAAATTTAGGTTAACTTTTTTACAGTAAACATTTATCTGGTTTTAAATTTTTTTTAAAAAACCCCAGCTTCTTTTTTTTCCATGAAAAAAAAAACAAATTTTTTTAAAAATTTTTTAAATTTTACAACTAAAACGGGGGCAAGTGGGCTCAAACCAAAGCTTGTCTTTTCAAAATAAACATATAATCTGCCAAATTTGAAGAAATTGATTACAGGGGGGTTTCATCCCTCAGGCCAACCTACCCCCAAAAAACCGCCATCAAATTGGCTTGCAGGCTTCTCTCAGAAAAACCCTTTTCTAAAAGAGCACAAAAACCCAAAACATTTTCAAAGAAACAACAAACATATTACTGAACCGTGTCCTTTTTCCTCAAACCAAAAAAATGTTTTTGTTTCAGATTTTCAAGCGTTTGGCAGAAACCAATGGGAGCACAAAAAAATGTGTTTTGGGTTTACAGTCAAGCATGGGGGGGGTGCTGTTTGGACACAGTTTGCTTTCCGGGTTTGGGGAATTTAAAACTTAATGGGAAACCAAAATCCAACTGTCTGAACATACGAACACGCATATTCCCCCCCTCGGAAACTAAAAAGGGCAGATTAAAACAAATAACGACCCCCAACACACCTCAAAAAAAACTCGCCTTGCGAAAGAAAATAAATAAAGGTGAGAACCCCCCCAAACAAACCCAACCTAAACCCCGTCAAACACTCGGGGCACCTCTAACAGGGGAGAGCCAAGCTCTCAATATCCACCAACTCGTGAGTCGCTGGACTATGGGGGTTTCCATGGCAACCTTGAACTCTATACCTACTGCCCAAGTTTAAAGGGCATTCGGAAAAAAAGGGGGGCCACACAAGATATGATACTGGCACAATTTCAATTTTAATTTTAAGTTACTCATTTTTTGTTGCCAGCAGTATAGACATTGATGGCTGGTGTTTTATTTTACAATTAACAAGACGCCACGACTGTTTTTTTTTCCCCTGAAAACAAATAAAAATATTTACAAAAATTTAGGGGGGTACTAAAAAAATTGTGTGACATACTGTAAAAAGCTTTTTAGATACATATTTCTCTTTTATATTTTAACTCCTTCCTTCCTTTCCCTCCCTCCCAGAATTTGAAGAACTTGCTATATGAAAAAAAGTGAAAGTTTATTTTTGGGGGGCCCTCTCAGTGGCCCCTTTTGACAGACACCCCTGCAAACCCTGCTCCCCTCAACCCAAAAAAATTTGTGTGTCAAGTCACAGCTGATGTCTTAATCCTTTCAGTCAAAAGGTATCTTTTTTTTTGGGGAACCCGGATCACGTTTTCAGCGGGTTTTTAAACCCAAAAAACTAGCTGATTGTAGAGGAGGTGGGATACTGTTGGAGCAGCCTACAGTCATAAATCTTAAGCTTACTGCTGTATTTCACTGCATTGGAACCACACAGGGGTGAACATAGCATACAGTGGGTGCCATAAATTCATCTGCACAGTGGAACAGTAGGTAAAGTAGCCAATTCACCTTAAAAGCAGATTCGTGTTGTCTATTAGACTGCAGGTAATATAAATGCCTAAGCTAACTTTCATTGCTTTCTTTATTTTAAAATTTACGGAAAAAATCTTTTTTGTTTGGGGAAATTTTTAAAAGTGACACATTGGGTAAAATGGGGCCCATCATTTATTTCTTTCCATGGGGCCCCTCAGCTATCTGGGTCTGCACTTTGTATTACACAAGAAACTAGTTTTTGAAATTCTATCTCATAAACATAAAATACCCTTTCAAATTGACCCTTCCAAATAGGAGCTATTGCCATGCGATGGTTCTATATTTTTTAGGGAAATTTCCTAGTCAGATTACTTAACAAATCATTTTTGTTACAATGCATGACTATGAATCATTAAACCCCCCTGGAAAATTTGGGAAGGTAAAATTTTTTTGTTTGTCTTTTGCCATACTTTATTTAGTTCCGTGAGATTTATTTTGTGATTTCCCTAACAAAAAAATTTTCTTTGCAACAAAATAGAAAAAATTTTTAAAAAACCACAAGTTTTTTTTAACAAAATGTACAAGTAAAAAATTTCTCATGAGGTTACGTTAAAAAATGAAACCAACTAAAGGCAAGTTTAATTGAAATTTTTACAAATACCCTTCCCCTTTTCACTTTTTACCCGCCACATAAACCAAACATTTTTTCTAAAAACAGAAATTTTCTACATCCCTTTACACCCCCCCCAAATTCCAGTGTCAGTTAAAATTTCCAACCAAACCCCACCTCATTCTACTTAATGGCATCTGATTAGGGGGAAGCACCTGAACCAAATCTTGTTCATGAATTTAAGTATAAAAAAACGGGTTGGTTTTCCCACAATCCTCTTGCAATGGGACAAGCGGAAGGGCCAAACAAGTGCGGGAAAAGGTCCCAAGGAATTTTGAATAAAAAAAATCATATTTATTCCACTAAAAAATTGTTTTCTGAACTCTCCTGATTTAAAAACCAAAGTTTTATTTTTTTCTAAAGAAATTTTAAATTTTTTTTTTCTTTCATTATTTTAAAGGTCTGTCAGCTCTTTTTGCTGTTTAAATTCTTTTTTTTTTTTTTGGAAAATGTCTCTTTTTACTGCAATTTAAATACAAATTTTTTTTTGTTTTGGAATTTGGGAGAAAATGTTGTCAGAAATTTTAAATAAAAAAATAACCCAAAAAAAAATTTTTGTTTTAAAAACATACCAAAAATCAGAGAAACTGAAAATTTTGCATTGGCCTTCCAAAATTCCAGAGCTTTTATATTCCTGTGCCTGTCCCCAATGTGGCCCCTGATTTTTGATTTTAACTACAATTTGGTTTTTTGGGTGGTATGGAATAATTCTCCCTAAATGATGAAATGTGAGGCATATTTTTTCAAAATGTCCTCTACAATTTTAAAATAAACCCCCTATTGGCCCCATATAAAAACCTAGCAAGTTTTTATGTCAACCAAAACCCCAGATGGCATAATTTTATCTACAAACCAAAAAATGGGCACACAAAGGGTTTTTTTTTTACTAGTAAATTGGCATAAGCATAAAAATCTTTTCTGTGGAGAATGTTCAGATATTATTATTATTATTATTATTATTATTATTATTATTATTATTATTATTATTATTTATTTTAGAGTGCCCTTAGCTCCAGGGCGCTGTACATTCGAGAAGGTTACATAAATAACATTATGTCAAACAACTACAAGGTGATGATAAGTAACTAACATCTGGTACAGAGGGAGAGAGGGCCCTGCCCATGAGGGTGTACGGTCTACAGGGAAGAAGGGGAGAGACAGAAAGTGAGTGGCAGACATGTTTGTGGGGTGGAGTAGTGCAACACGGTTATTGTTGGTTATAGGTAGAAATGGGCGAATAGATTCTAAAGAAGTGGAATTAGTTTAGAATTTCAGGAAAACTTCTGAACAAAGTCGAAGTTTGGGGTGATTCACGGGAACGAAGCAAGTTTTTAATTGATAAAATTTCTGCAAGCACATGGCGTTACATGGGGCAAAGAACTCTGGGAGGAAGAAAGTAGTAGCCTAAATGACATGTGCAGAGATGAAGCCACTATATTAGTCCGGACGTGACACTGGCAGTTCACATTCCTCTCTCTGTGCCGTGTTGTAGCTGTTGCAGCTTCTGTAGCTGAGATCTCTCACAAAAGAAAGACCTTTTATACAGCGATTTTTTGGGGGGTGTCACAGCTTTTCTCAGAGACTGCTTCTCTTATGTTCTAATTCTGATTTTGAGGGGTATTGGAATTGAAGTCCAGTGTGCATCCAATTCAGCTGCATGTACATTTTAATGCTATCGGCTCAGTTCTGGAGCACATTGAATATCCAATGGTTATCTAAGCCTGTTTTTCCTGTTGTATTCAGTTAAAGAAAAAGCGTTTTTTTCAGTCCAAATACCAGTTAATTTTTGGCTGCTCATTTCTTTTGCGCAATTTATACCCAAGGGTTAATTAAGCGTGTTTGTGCTATTGTAGTCAGTAAAAGAAAGGTTTTTTTTAAATGCCAAAGAAGAAATTTTGCCTGTAGCATAATTCATACCCGAAGGTTAATTAAGCGTTTTTCTGCTGTTGCAGTCAGTATAATACACGTCGCTTTAACACGCCACATAGCTGTTAATTTTTGGCATCTGTGAGCCTGCACAGCTCTGGGATCACCGCATGAGTCTTTCAGGCATGAGACAGAGGCAGAAGTCAGGTACAAACGGCTGCTTGGCTCCGTGGGTTTATTTAAACAGCAGAACAAAACCGATGGCAAACATGCCCAGCAACAACACAAACAAAAAGACTTGCACATCTGAGCGCTTGCTAACAATGGTGTAGTTCCCTTACTCTCACCTTGTTGGTCCTACACTGGCTTTTCCCAGTGTGAACACCTCCAGCCCAGAAGGTAGACTGGAGGTACAGCCGACGCCCAGTCAGCTACCTGCTGACCTTTTATGCAGCCAGGAAATCCTGGCGTGGAGCCATGGGGAGTAAGCACCCACCCTGCTCTTTGCTTACTCCCAATGAAAGGCCAACCCGGGAATGGCTGGTAGCCGTGCTAACGGATTAAACATATGTCGACAGTTTGTACTGTCGACATCTATTTATCAATGGCCTTTCACGCCACCAAGCTGCTTATCTGGTGGCATGTATCCTGGACTCCCCAGACATATGTCCAGAACCTGGCTGGGATATATACTCCCTTGTAGACCTTCCCAGCTGCGGCCTTACATATCCCCCCCCCTCTGCTCAGACCTGTGGGGCGGAGCACTTTGTGCCATAAAGTTATGCACCCGCGACAGTGCATCCGCATTTGCTTGTTGTGACCCGGGCGATGTTCTACAGAGAATTTAAAGTCCTGTAGAGCCAGGAAACCACCGGGTGACCCTCTGCATTTTTCCTTTGTTTTTGTGCCATCCACTTTAGAGGTTTAATGGTCCGTGATTACTTTAAAGGGTCTACCTATCAGGTAGTAGCGCAGTGCCTCAATAGCCCACTTAATGGCCAGGCATTCTCTCTCTACTATCTCTCTACTATGGCGTAATTTTTCTCGGCCGCCGACAGTTTCCGGCTGAGGTACACTACCGGGTGTTCTTCTCTGCCTCTCACCTTCTGTCTCTTCCCATGGACAGGGACCTCTCTCCCTCTGTACCAGTTGTTAGTTATTAACTTGTCTCCTTTGTACTTGTTTGACCCACATTATATATACAACCCAAATATACAGTGCTCTGGAAATCTAATAATAATAAACACTAAGCAATTATATTTACATTTGCTAACATTGTCCTGTGTCCACAAACCTCTGCTCTATCCTTTGTCTGAGCTGAATAACAGGCAAAATCACCTTTGCTGCAACACACTGATATCTGTAACTCTGCAGCATTCCTCGTCCTTCCTTCTGCTTACAGCTTTGTGACCACTTGTTGGCCAAAACACAGCAAGGAGCTCGCTCCCACCCCTGAATCTCAACAGATTCACGAGCAATCACTGTTTCCTTAACACAGACATATTTTACACAATTTCTCCCTATTTTCTGAATTACTGGACGTCTCAGAATTGACTGGTAAACCTTCTGCTGTATCCTGCTCACAGCGCCATTTATGTTTTGCCAAGTTTATCAGGTTCAATACAGCTTTATAGAAGGTCAGTCAATAATGATATAACACAGCTTTATTGTTACAATAGTTCAATAATCAATCAAGTATGATAAAATGATAACATAAAATGATTCCCAGAAAATGGAAGACAGTATGTACAGTGTATAAGAGAAAAATAAGTATATACAAAAGTTATAAGCGCTTATGATACTTCACCTGTCGAGTATTGCTTCATCGAATCCTATTCTTACTTCTGCCATGAGAATCCGTAAAAGAATGGCGTAGGATTTGAAATCTCTCAGGGACCAGCATCACGTATATGGACGTCTCCAATAACAGGAAAGAACGGTTTCTGATATACATGGCGATGTTAAGGGATTTTAAAATGTCATGTCTACAAGATGGCAAGACATGACCTAATGTTTGTCAGCTAAAATAATGTCTATGTGTTATTTGTCTTTCGTACTCTTTATTGAGAGTTAAAGAGTACCATATACAAACACACCTCTTCACATAAAATAAGCCAAAGGCATACAGAAACCTGAACTAATGTGTACTAAGTCAACAGAAGTGTAAACAGGCTTGTACCTTTGGACTCAAGAAGCAAGACATCGAGCCAGAAAGATGCACACTTTGTAACATCAAGGCTAATTACATATATTTGATATAAAATACAGAAATACCTCACTATAATTTGGCTCAATAGTCATCCATCTTGACTAGCATTACACCACTGTAACACCCTCTGTCTCCTCCTCCTCCTCCACCACTTCCAAGACCAAGCGTTCCTCTGTTGACCATGTCCTGCAGTGGCGTGAGCCTTAGTGCCACACCCTGTTGCCTGATTACCACCACCACCAGAGACACAGCTTAACTCTTCTCCTTCCACCAGTTTGATCTGAATGCTATACAGTGGCAAGTCTAGCAGTCAGCCTTCTGAGTCCCAGGTGTGGTGGCAGAAGAAACGCTTTCAACCCAACCATCCCAAAGCCAAAATCCTGAATGTTGGCATTTCCAGGCTCTTGGCCTTGGAAATGTTGCCGTTTCGTCTGGTGAACACAGATGAGTTCCGCCACATAATTTGCCTGCCCCCAATACCAGATGCCGAGCAGGCATTTCTTTTTTCGCAAAGCCATCTAACCACCGATACATGGACTAGTAAGCACGGTCAAGGCTGCTACATCTCTGTGACAGCTCACTCGGTGAGTTGGGTGGATGTCACTGGTGATGATTGTGGCTCTAAGGCTCGGTGCACACTATTCAACACTGCAGGGATGGTGCAGGTTTCTGTCCCCCAAGGTCCACGGTTAGCATCACGTGCCAAGAGAAACCAGGGCGTGTTGAAATTAATGTGTCTTGGAGACCATCAAAACACAGGTCAAGAGCTGTGGACGGGTCTCCGCAATGAGACAGAGCAGTGGCTGGATGATAAGGACCTGGCGCCAGGCCAGGTTGTGTGCGACAATGGGTAAAATCTCCTTGCCACCTTTAACATCGGTAGGCTGGAGCACATCCCTTGCCTGGCACACGTCATGAACCTTGTTGTCCAGAAATTTGTAAGGCGCTACCCGGGTCTTAACTGCCTGGTGAGGAAGACTCGAGGTCTGAGCCCTCCACATGCTCCAGCGCTTGTGGCAGCAGCGTAATGCCATTATGCAGTATGAAGTGGCGCATGGCCTGACAAGCAGTGGTGCAGACCTCGGGGTGTTGAGCCATAGAGAGTAGAGGCAGGTGAAAGACCTCTGCACCATCCTTGCCAGTTTTGAAGAAGCCAGCAAAATGGTCAGTGAGGACAATGATGCCCTTGTCAGCATGACCATTGTGGTGATTTTAATTCTGGAACAAGCGTTGGACACTCTGAAACAGCAGGTCCCAGCAGTGACGGAGGAGGCGGACACAGATGCCAACATAGAGCCTTACTCACCATCAGATCAAGAAGGCCCAACAGTTTCCCATCTTTATAGGTCTTCATTAAGCGTGGTTCGGGATCGAGGGCTTGTGCATTGCGACGCTTCAGCTCTCAGGGTACAGCATCTGAGGCAAGTTAGGGCTGTGTTGATGCTGAGGATAAGGAAGCGGAGGAGGAGGATGAGTCATGACTGGACCCTGCTGGTACCGATGTCCCAGTGTTGGAAAGAGTTTGGCACAGATTTGAGGTGGAGGAGGAAGACTAGGAAGATCTTGACCCTGAGGCTTTGGAAATCCTGGCTGCATCTCTCACATGGCTTGGATGCTTCATTTTCTCCAACATGATCCATGCATCAATGTGAACAAAATGAAAAGCAGTTACTGGGTGGTCACCCTCCATGATCCACGTTACAAAGCGAAAGTCAGTACTTTCCTTTCACTCACCCCAAATATTAAGTGAAATGCAGGATTTGAGCCCGTGCTATGATCAGTCCGAGACTTGTTGCGTCTGCTTCACGTTCTAATGTCAAGGTGGAACAATGTCAGCAACTTGACAGCAGTAGAGTGGAAATTAGCCGTAGCAGCAGCAACAGGCATTGTGGCAGAAGCCTAATGGGTGACCTCTGGCAATCCTTATTTACTACCTCACCAACGCCTGTAATTCAGGACACATATCAGACACACAGAGACCGCCTTAAGATCATGGTCCACGACTATCTGCGGCTCAACACTGATTTTTTTGGACATGTTCCGGACCCAACCGACTTCTGGGTATTCAAAATGGATGAATGGCCCGAGCTTGCTCAGCACGCCACAGCCCAGCAGCCAGCGTTATCTCTGAGCGGACCTTCAGCACAGCTGGAGGAGTGATAACAAACAAACGTATCTGGCTCTCCCCTGAGAATGTGGATCATTTGACTTTTATCAAAATTAATCAGGAGTGGATCTCTGATGATTTTGTTGCCCCAGTTGCCGAGGTCACAGATTAGTAGCTGGTCTAATTCACATATCTCTTGAAAAAGAAATGGTCCTCTTGAAAAATTAAATGCTAATTATTCAGAGTGTTCAAAAGATAATTTTGTTGGTTTGGCAGTTAGGAGACTGCAAAAGACACCAATAGTAAAAGTTTTGTTAAAAAAAAAAACATTCCAATTAGTAATTTTTTCATGAAAATTTTAAGCAGTGTCAATGATTTTGGGGTTAGGGTGCTGTAAAAAAAAATACTATAATCCAGGTCCTATTGTAAAAAAGTTTCTAACAGGAATTTCTTCTTCACAATTTTTTTAGAGTGTCTGAAATGTCATTTTTTTCAGCTTTTGGGTTCATGGTGCTGTATAAAATAGCTATAATCCAGGCCCTATTCCAAAAAAATGTTTTATGTTTTTTAAAAAACTCTTTTATTCTTGCTTATTTTATTGAGTGTCAAAATGGTCATTTTTGCTGCTTTTGGGGTCAGGCAGCTGGAAGACAGCATTTTTCAAGGTTCTATTCAATAAATCTAGTTTCAAATACTCATTTCTTCCTGCTAATTTTACTCTCTGTGTCCATAAGGGCATTTCTGCTGGTTTTGGGGTGAGGCTATTGTGAAAGTGGTGCCAGGGGTGCAAATAGGGAAGTACTTCGGTCAGTGGCCCTCTGCCTTTGTCCACATACAGGCGCATCTACAACAAGGGTGACATTATGCACATTAAGAGTATGGGCACCATAGAAAAGTCATGCCACCTAAATGCTATCAGGCAAACTGGCGGACAAAAATTAAACAGCATGCTGTTTGGGATAATTTTGAACCCGCACACAATCAAAACCATGGCAAAAACAATGTTCAAGTGGAAGATTTTTGCCAACCCAAAGCAGAGAGAGTTTTCCTTCACATTCCAAGAAAAAAGGAGAGGGAAAAAAAAGGAACAAAAAAAAAAAGGCCTTCAAAGGATGGGCTCGATTCTTACTCACACTTCCAGTAACGCACACGCTTCAGCCGGCTGGGACGTTTCTGCCTCAGTGGACCTCAAAACAACTTTTTTCATTCTTCATGAAAATTTTTTTTTGTGATTGGGTTTAAGGGGGATTTGTCGGTTTTTTGGGGATCTGCTTTTAAAGACCTCTCAGAAACTTTTTTTTTTAAATAATCATTTCTTTTGGTGATTTTTTTCTATGGCGTAAGGCATTTTTGATGGTTTGGAATCGACACTGTAAAAACACCAATATAGTGATGAGTGATTGATTAGACGAATTCAATGTCGATATCGGGGTTTTCTGACATTTCCGATATCGATAACAATTATCGCCGATGACCAAATTAAAGTCTAGGGAAAAGGGGAAAAACAGTTTCCCTTTTTTATACCCAAACAGGGCGGAGAAGCGGAATTAACCCCCAACAGTCAAATGGAAACATGCAACATCTTAGGCAACAAAAATGGGTTTAAATAAAAGTCATAAAAAAAAAGTCACAGACCATTCACTATCCCTGCCCCTTGGAAACCACAAAATAAACCCTTAAACCTGCATGAACCCAAAAATTTAAAAAAAGTCCAGAAGGCAGTTTTAATTTAACCTATCTTTTTCCCCTTGAACTGGACATCGACTTTTAAACCCGTCCCCGAAACGCAGCATGACCCTTAAAAACCCGTCTGACCCACAAATTAAAAAAAATGCCGGAAAAAGGAATCTTTCAAACCCCCCTTTTAGTTGAACTGGACAATTTACTATACCTTTTCCTGGGCCCCATTAAAAAAAAAGAGGGAAAAACTTAAAAATATAAAATTTTTTTAATAAAAAATTTAAAAAATATCCCACTAACAACCTATCTAAAAATACCAAGGGGGATACTGAAAAATGAATAACAACCCCCACCCTAAAGAACCAAAAAAATGTGGCCGGTGCTTTAATTTCCCTACAGGGCAAAAGATGGGCATAAGGTTTCCCCATAATCACTCCCACCTTGAAACAGTTGGGTTTTTTCCTCAAAATAACAGTAAGGTATAAAATTTTACCTAAGGTATTGAGATTTTTTAGATTATACCACCCACTTACTTTCTGGATTAATACATCATCCTTGATCTCTTTTTCTCTAGTTGGTATTTGTCAATTATCAGTATCTTGGATTAAGCCATAGTAAAACCTTAGTACTATTTAATTGACAATAATTTTAGAACACCTTTAGTCTGAATTCCTGCATTTTGGTACCCTTAGGTTACCCAGGTATAAAATTTTTTACAGGCTGGTCGAAACATGTTGGGACCAGACTGAGGAAAAGAACTGGTCAATATTCCTAGGTACAGGTCCCGGGCAAGAGCATCCTTATATCGGGGCGATGCATCTTGCACTTATAGGGAAGGGACTCTGTAAAATTAAATTGTAACAGTATCGCTCTGGTAGTTCTAGAGAGAGTTGTTAGATGGCTATACTTTAAGTTATTATTAATAAAAGTTATATTTTTTAGACAATACCTCATTTTTCCATGATGGTTTTTGAATCAGTTCAGAGGTTTCTGGATTACAATATTAATCTTATTTATTAGCGCCAACAGATTCCCAGCACTTTACAATATACATGGTATAAGCACAGACAAACCCAACATTACACTTAATAAAAAAGCAACTGTCAAATGAGACACGAGCTGTGGAGGGGCCCTGCTCACAAGAACTTACCAATCTTATTTAGGGTGTAAATTAGGTGAAACAAAGGGTGGACAAGTGCATGGTTTACAATGGACCACCATGTTTACATAAAAATAGGGTGTAAACATAAAAGTTGATGAACCAGCCATCCCAACCTTACATCAATATACAGAATAAGTGCCTGTGGGTTGCACAAAGTGCAGGAAGTGACGAATGTGTGACAGAATTTGGGGTGGGGTTAAAAAAATTAGTGACCTTGATAGCATTGTTCTAAGAAGATGATTTTTCCAGGCGCATCTTAAAACTGTGAGGGTTTGAGGTGCTATCACATGGGGTAACATGTTCCCGAGAACTGAATGCAATACATGCAAAATCTTGGAGACAGGCATGGGAGGTTCTGATGAGATGGTAGTCTTAGATCAGTAAGCAGAGCATAGAGAGCGGGGTAGGGTGGTAACAGAGATGAGGGAGAAATATGGGGTGCAGCACTGTGGATGCCTTATGGGTGAGAGTGATGGAGTTTTATGTTGTATTTCTGTACTGAATAGCAGCCAGTGGCAGAGACTGACACAGGTAGAGTCATCAGTATAGCGGCTGGAAAGAAAACAAGCATTGCTGTGCATTCAGGACAGACTGAAGGGGAGAGTTTACAGAGAGGAAGACCAACGAAGTAGGGAGTTACATGTAGTCAAGACGAGAAGAATAAGCAGTAAACAATGAGAGCATGAGCTGTTTCCACATGATGACGGATTTCTGGAGATGTTCCTTGAGGAGCAGGTGACAGGAGCAGGCCAAGGGAAAGGATATATGGGGTGAAGGACAGAATCAAATCTAGTATAACCCCCAAGGCAGCGGGCTGCTGCTATGTTTTAATGGTTGTGCCACAGACGGAGAGAGAAATAGCAGGGTGAGGTTGGATAGTATATGGTGGGAATGATTGAAGTCCATTTGAGTGAGATTTAGTTTAAGAAAGGTAAGAGGACATGATGTCAGAGACAGCCGACAGACAGTCCTGGTGGTTTTTGTAGCAGGGCAGGAGTGAGTCTCGTAGGAAGTGTATAGTTGAGTGTCATCAGCATGGTGAAGGTACATGGAGAGCCAACTCAGCTGATTGTTTGTCCAATGGAGGCTGTGTAGATGAAACAGAAGCAGAGGACCAAGAACGGATCACTGAGGAAACCCGACAGCAAGAGGAAATTGTATAGGAGTAGAACCGGAAAATGAGACCTGAAAGGAGCGGTCAGAGAGGTAGGAAAGAGAAACCAAGAGAGAATCGGTGTCCTGATACCAATGGCCACTGAGCATGTTGAGGAGGAGTTGGTGATCAACAGTGTCAAATGCTGCAAGGAGAGATCCAGAAGAAGCAGCAACGAGTATTTACCCTAAGATTTTGCTGTCGGAGATCTTTTAAACACATTTTAAAGAGGATGAAAGATCCCAGTGGAGAGAAAAGGGTTTACAGATTGTATGAGGAGAGAGGACGCGGAAATGACTGACAAGTGGGAGGAAGGGGTCACTAGAGCATGTGGGGGGGGGCAGCAAAACAGGAAAGCCTGCACTCTTTTCTGATGTCGGGTCAAGGTCTGAACAATAAGGGACTTGGAGGGGACAGATGGGATTTTTTGGGTTTTGTGAGTATTTTTTTTGCCGAATACTGTCTTTTTTGTCTTTGAAAGAGGGCCGGTCTTCAGCACAGGGGCCCAGTGACCGGGGCCTAGTTTGGGCCGAGGGGGGAGTGGAAGGGTGAAAAAACAGCGTTTTGGGGGTTTTTTGTTGTAATGGGGAGAAAGGGGAGGTGAAATTTCTTTTGGGGCGCGGGAAAGGGGCATTGGTAAGTCCTGACATGAATTTGTAGGGGAGAAAGTCGCAGTACCTTTTGACTTTCCCACAGCCCTCAGCACACCTTTGGGAACATTTTTGCAGGGGGCGAGTCTGAGGCATGTGCCAAGGCTGCCGGCTTTGACTCTGGTGGTGGGGGTTGTGTGATGTCCCCAACAGTCCAGGGGGTATGAAGTTTTATTGAATGTTTAACAGCCGGGTCAGGACGGAGAGAGGGGAATTTTGGGGCATGAGGACTGTTGGTGCCCTTGGAGCTCCTGATGTTTATGAGGGAGATTTAAAAATGGACATGGGTAGTTTTCCGAGAAGGCAAAAGTTTTTGAAGGAAGGAGATAAATTGTGATCAGGGTTCATAAGGAGAGTTGGTAAGTTTTAAAAAATTGAGCAACGACAAAACCAGATCAAAGGTTCCCATCCTTGTAGTTGGAGAGTCAAAAACTCGAGAGGCAAAAAAAGGTTAGTCAAAGAACGAAACAGAAGGAAAAAGGGGTTTGTAAAAGGGGATTTGAAATCACCCATGAAGAGTGGGGTATTTCATAGAGAGGAAAGGAACCCCGGGCCAAAATGATCCAAAACGGGGGGTGACCCGGGGGGGTCTGTAACACCGCACTCGAGGGAAAATGGCAAAAGAGCTGAGGTGGGACCCAAAGGGGGAAAGTGAGGGGGGGGACAAGAATACCTGGTGGGTGCGGGGAGAAAGAAAATCCAACCCTTCACCTGGCCTGTTCTCAGTCTGGGGGGGGGGTGAGGTGAAAAGGGGATGCGTATCTGATTGCTGGAGCCAATTTTCGTGAGGCTGGAGATTGAGGAGTTAGAAAGGAACAGTTAAGGACAGCATGAGTTTTTTAAAAGACGGATCGGCAAATTTCCCCAGGGGACATTTCAATGGGAGAAAAAGAAATACAATGAAGATTACGCAGGGTTTCGCTTCCCTTTATCAGCTGGTAGTTTATAATTCTTTTATACCGTCCTGGGCCCAGCAGACCCCAAACCGCATGACCCCCAATTAAAAAAGTGCAGGAAAAAAGGGGTCTTTAACCCCATTTTATTTTAACGGACATTGACTTAAACGTCCGGACCCCAGTATGACCCTTAAACCTGTCTCCCCCCAGATTAAAAAAGGCAGAAAAAGAGTCTTTGAACCCCCCATTTTTGTTGAACGGGCATGGGCTTTAAAACTGTCCTGGACCCAGTATGACCTTAAACCTGTCTGACTCACAGATTAAAAAGGAGGAAAAAAGTTTCAAAAACCATTTTATTGAACTGGGCATTGACAACCCCGTCCTGGACCGCACATAACCCAAAACCCCACAGGTGCCCTTTTTGAACATCAGCAGAAAATTTCTCAATAAAAATAAAATTATTAAAACAACTCATTTTCCATTATGCTGCGCTAGAGCACTTGCCATTCTACTGTGACAAAACAATTCCCCAAGGTCAAGAGGCCTGTCTGAAAAACTTGCATTCAGGAAATTTCTGATCAAGGCAGTTAGGCTGCAAACGTGGATCACGCGGCCCGCTGGGAGGGCCGACTTTCATTGGGGTGAGAAAGGCTGGCGCGCATCATTTAACATGCAGGTTCACAGCATTTTTCCCCAGTTATATGGGGGGGGGTGGAGCAGTGTAACTTTTTTTTGGGGGTTTATCCCTGGGCCACCGAAAACGAGGCGTAAGCCCCCCACCAGGGAGGGAATCAAGTGGGTCCCGGGATTCACCAGAGCCCACCGCAAAACGGGATGGACTTGCTGCGGGGGGAGCCACCATCACTACCATGGCGGGGCTTGCCTGCGGTGGTGGGCCCAAAGGGGAGGCAAGGGAAAGAAACGCAGTCAGGCCGTAGTCGGGGACAGGGAAAAGGTCAGGGGAGGGGGGCGAGGGTTTGTGAACAAAAACAGCAAAGTCAGGGCAGGCGCAAGGATCGTGGCTTAAAAGAAGCAAAGGTTTTTTGGACACGTAGGGAAGACAAGGGTTTTTTGAATGCTTTTTCCCCAAAAGCATTGCACTAAAGATCCGGCAAAGGCAAAGGGAAGGCTGGGCTAAAATAGGAGCAGCCCGGTAATACCATTACCAGCGCCGTCCCTTTAAATCTCAGACTGCCGGGGCGCGCGGTCCTAAGGGGGCGCCGCCCGCCGAGGGACCGAGACGGGCTGGGGAAGCGGGCCCGGGTAAGTCACTGGGGACCCGGGCGCGGGGTGAGCGACCCCGGCCCCCAGGGGACGGGCGCCTGGGG
>JAODAL010016822.1:0-79515 GCA_025379985.1 Phyllomedusa bahiana
TGGTTTCCCTGCCTGCAGCTTTTCTATGTTTTCCCCCTAAAAAGGGGCCCTGGTCTTGTCTATCTTTGACTCTCGGCCAATTAGCACCACCAAGATTCCATTGTGTTTTAATGGACAGTCATATAGTTATAGTACATGGAATAAATTGTGCATGATTGACGTTACTATTGACAGTCTTTATACCCTCGGGTCTGATCACAAAGAGTCTCCAGTGTCCCAGGGAAGCCTTGTATTTGGGCTTGCGTGACAGAACAGTGGTCCTGGGGGTGTCGAGGTGATTGATCCAGTCCTAGCCTGTAGCAGATGGCAGATGTGCGATTGCTTAGTACTGCCAAGAGGCCAACAGGGGGCCCTACAACGAGTGTGACCCGCCATGTGTTTCTTTCTTTTTCCCCATAGTTGACTATCCCCATTGGCTATCCCCTCTTAACTTGGGGCACAGAATTCACAACCAACACTGCTTTAAATTTTTCTTCAGCAAATGCCCCCAAAAAGGTACTCGTCTGTCATCCTCTGTTATATCATCCATGCTGCCCGGATCTCTTTTATTTTAAGGACTGGTTGGGTCTGTAGAGGTGTGCGCTCATCACGTTTCCACTGCTGCTAGTGTTACTTTTCTGTGTTATACCGCGACCATGTTGTGGGTGCAGACATGGATCCATACAGTTAGGGCAGAAATTTTTGGGGACGTGACACAATTTTGCGATTTGGGCTCTGCTGCCCCCCACTTTGGGATTTTGAAATGAAACCTCTACAACAGAATTCAAGGCAGATTGTAACTTTTAAATTTGATGGGTTAAAAAAAAAATATCTGATCGAAATGAGGATTGTACAATTTCTTTAAAAACACCCCCCATTTTAGGGCTCCCAAAAATAATTGGAAAATAAAATAACCCAAACCCAAAAAAAATTTTTTGTTTCATATTTTTTGGGGAATCCTTTGGGGCAAAAGCCTTAAGCTTTAAAACCCTGGGCTCCCAAACGCTGGGTTTCCTCCCCCCCCCCTTTGCTTTTTTCCCGGCCTTTACAGCCGCGCCCTTTAGGTCTTTCTTGTTTTGGGTCTTTCGTCTTAATTGGTTTGACAAGTGAAATGCATGCTCATTGGGGGGAGATTGGTGATTGACTTGCCATTGCAGATTGTGCACTTTTTGCATCATGAAATCCTGGGGAGCTTTTGGGTGTATGCTTGGGGTCATTGTCCCCCTGTACTTGAAGCCCGCCGACAAAATTTGCAGCATTTGGCTGAATTGGCTGAAAGTATATCCCGGTCACTTCAGAATCCCGGGGTACTCTTGTTGCTGTTATGCATCAATAAAAAAAAGTGACCCAGTGCATTTAAAGATGCTCCCATGCCATCACATTTCCCCCACCATGTTTTACGGGATGTGGTGTGCCTTGGATCATGTGCCGTTCCCCTTTTTCCCAAAATTTTTTCTTTCCCCTCATTTGGGAAGGTTGTCTTTGCTATTGTCATAGTACTTTTCCGGAACGACTGGCTTTTGAGGTGTTGTTCGGCAAATTTAAATCTGGGCCCGTCTATTTTTGGCTTTATGAAAGGTTTGCAAAACTAGATGTGAACACTTTGTATTATTTTCATGGAGTCTTCTCTTATGTTACTTAGAGACAGTACACCTATTCACTGAAGTGTTCTGGACTTCAGTTGATGTTGGGGAAGGGGGTTTCCTTCTTCACCAAAGAAAGTATGGGGGGATCATCCACCCACTGTTGTCATCCCTGGAAGCCCAGGGGCCTTTTTGGGGTTTCCCCAAAATCACCAGTCAATTCCTTTTTTTTCAGAATGTACCCCCAACTGTTGATTTTCTACTCCCCAAACATGGCTTTCTATCCTTTTGATGGATTTTTCCTTTTTTTTTTTGCCTAGGTTGTCTGCTTCCCCCCCAAATTTGGGGTTCCCTTTTACCGCAAAGTTTTTTCTGGTCACAGCGCAGCTTCCAAATGCAAAAAACCCCACACCCGGAATTTAACCCCCAAACCTTTTTTAAAATTTTTCTTTCCATTTATTACAGGGTTTCCCAGGGAAAACGCCTTTAGAGTTAATTGCAGCCCTTAGAGTCCATTGTCCATTACTTTTTGGGCCCCCTTAAAAAAAAAGGAGGCAATGCTTTCATAGCTATATTTCCCAAACCCTTTCTACAATTTTTGGGTGTGGAAACTCTCATATGGGAGCTGGTATTTTGCACTTTTTAGCCCCTATTATATATGAGTTTCAAAATTTTTTTTTGAAAAAAAGCTAAAATAACAAAAAAATTTTGTTTACTGTCCCAAAAATTTCTGGCCCCAAATGTATTAATAAACAGGGGGGGTGGACTGGGGCTACAAAGCAGTCTGAGGACTGAAAAACCCAAAACCTTTCACATAGACATTTTTGAAACCCCCACATTGCCAAAAAAAAAAAAAAAAAAAAAAGGGGTCATACACTGCAATAAGTTTTACTTTATTTGCTCCCAAGTGGAAAATAAAAATCCTAATCATACTGTGCCCCCTGAAATGAATTGTATTACACAATGTACTTGCTAAAATGAATGATATCATGCACTGTACCCCCTAAAATGAATTATGCCCCAAACTGTGCCCCCAGAAATACATTATACCACACACTGTGCTCCCTGAAATTAACTACATCACACACTGTGCCCCCTGAATTGAATTATGTCTCTCACTGTGCCCCCTGAAATGTATTGTACCACACACTGTGCTCCCGTAATTTATTAGTCCACACACTGTGCCCCCTGAAATTAATTATGCCACACACTGTACCCCCTAAAATTAATTATGCCACACACTGTACCCCCTGAAATTAATTATGCCACACACTGTGCCCCCTGAAATTAATTATAATACACACCATGATAAGGATACATGGTGGTCTAGGGAAGTGAGTGGGTTAATGTAAGGATCCTTAGTGGAGAGCAGTGGGAGGGTTGATGCTACATATCTGGTGATCTAGTTCAGTGAGGGGCACAGATGTAAGATCATTGGTGGTTTAGGGCAGTGAAGGGGTTGCTGTAAGGATCTTTGGTGATCTTCGCGGAGTAAAAGGGTGGAGAGGTTAATGCTGCAGTTACCTCCTCAGGATCCATTAGTGCCCTGGCCGCCCTTGCCTGTTTCCTCCCAGCATAATTATAGATGATGAGTACAAGAAGGTATAGAGGGAGCCGTGTAGTTCTTTTTACGATCAGGTAGAGTAGCCAGGACACCCTCCGACTGCCTTGACTCACTAGATATCTGCTGATTATGTGAGATTACCAGCCTGTGTCTGATATATATATATATATATATATATATATATATATATATATATATATAGACACATTGTATACATAGTTCTTCGTTTCATTTGCTATTTTCATATAAGGATATTAAATAAGTAGTGTTTGATGCTTTTTAAAGTACAAACCATTTTATATGCCCTATCAGGAACATGAATATATAAATGGCGGTCTCACACGTGTCACCCATTTCTATTCACAAGGAGCAGAGAGGCATAGGTTGTCTAACAAGCCAGGCAATGCTCACTGGGAAGCAGGTTTGGAAATGAGCTCTCACCCTATCTGACTGATTCAGTCATCTCTCTAGTTCCACCTCCTGGCAGTAGCAGAACAGGGGGGTACATCAAAAACCTTTCACCCAGGCAGCCAACGCCCTGCTCTGTACCAACGAGAGTTAAAAACCCCAAAACATCTGTCTACAGATGGGCGACTCTCCCTTTTGGAGGTGGCTCCGGTTTTGGTTAATGTGAGATAGCTTTCTACCTTCATGAGCAATACTAATTTGCATGCATGGCCTGAAGAAGTAATTGGACGTCTTATACACAGAAAAATATTTGAATATATTATGTGCACTTCAAAGACCTACAATACTTACTTCATTCACTAACGATTATAACATTTCGTATCCCTTTAATATGTCTGCCAAGAACCTATTCCCTGGGGTGGATGCATCATGTTGCCTGAGTAAACACTGCACAGGTAATGCCACCCAAAGTGCAGAGTCAGCACGTGAGCCGGCTACATTATCCATGGTTTATCTGTGCAGCCGTAGAACATTCTGATGAGATGTTCACAATGTCCACATATTCTAGGCTCTGTTCACATCACATTTCAGTTTTCTGTAAGAGATATACGACTGGAGTATTTTCCTATCTCAACCAAAGGCTGTAATAGAAATATTCCTCTATATTGAATTGTGCAGTGGACTACCATATGCCATATATGTTGACACCTCCCTGTCATATCCAAATGGACTCTCTATTGAAATATATTGGGTCAGACTGGGATACCTACGACCCACAGGTGGATTTTCAGTTGGGGGATCCACCAATGGAGATGATTCTTGGGGCAACCAGTGAAAATAATTCTTGGAGCCCACCAGGGGAGTTGATTCTTGGAGCCTACCAGTGGAGTTGATTCTTGGGGCCACCAGTGGAGTTGATTCTTGGGGCCCACCAATGGAGTTGAATTTGGTTCCACAAGTAAAATTGATTCTGGTTGCCCACCAATGGAGTTGGGAGACGACCGGTGGAGTTGATTCTGGGGGCCGCAAGTGGAGTTGATTTTTGGGGCCCACCAGTGGAGTATATTCTGGGGACCACCAATGGAGTTCATTCTTGGGGCCACCAGTGGAGTTCATTCTAAGACACACCATTTAACATGATTCTGGGGGCCCAGCATTGGAGTTGATTCTCGGGGCCCACCAGTGGAGTTGATTCTGGGGACCACCAATGGAGTTGATTCTCGGGGCCCACCAGTGGAGTTGATTCTTGGGGCCCCCAGGGGAGTTCTTTTAAAAGGGACCCCAATTTAACGGGTTCGGGGGGCCCCAGCGTGGAGTTGATTCTCGGGGACCCCCCCAGTGGATTTGTTTTGGGGGGGCCCACCCAAATAAAAACCCAAAAAACAATTCAGGTATAAACACCTAAATAAAATACATAAAACAAACTTTTAAAAAAAATAAATAAAAATTTGAAAAAGGGAAAAAAAAAAAAGACACCCTAAATATCCCCTATAAAGGGGGACCTTTTCTCCCTCAAAAAGGGGGAAAATTTGCCCCAAAAAGGGGCCCCCCCCAAACACGGAACCTAAACAAACCCCGGCCCCTACCCTACCATCTAAATAAAAAAAAGGGAAAAAACACATTTACCACAAATGGGGGGCACAAACAAAAAAAGTGCTGTGATAAAAAAACAATACAAAAGAAAATATAGTTTATTTTTAAATAATACTATAAAATTGATGATGCGTCATAGGAAAGTTGATCAAAAAACGATAAATTTTCCAAATATTCCAACGCTTTTCCCCCCCTAGTTACTGGGGTTACGGGGAAAAAAATTGCATTTGGGATAAAAAAAACCAATACGGAACTTTAAGGGAAAAAAAAACAAAAAGATGTAGGAAATTTAAATAAAATCAGGGTCCCTTAATGAGGGAAAAACGGGCCGGGTTAAGATAGGGGACGGGGTCCGGATAAGTCATGTACAGATCCCCGCTATTTTTTTTTTAAATGAGACGGCCCAAGCAGTAAAAAAATTCAGTAAACCCAAAAAAGCCCTTTATTTTAGTAAGGAAAATTTTGACCCAATTGTATAAACCTTTGCCCCTTTTGACTACCACGGCCCTGTATGAAAACCCGGAAAAAAAAAAAAAAAAAAAAACACATGTTACAAAGGTGTTAAAAAACTACAAGGTCCGGAAATGCAATCCCGGGAAAAGGCCTCGTGTTTGTGAGTAGCGGGGGGGAAAAAAAAAAAACAGTTAAATAAATAAAATGGCCCAGGATGCAATGCCGCTGTCCCCGGGGGCCCCATTTTTCCCCAGCGCCGACGGCACATATAATGACTGCAATACCCGCGGGGACAGGGGCCGAGGCTTGTTTTAAAAAAAAAATAAACATAAAAACATGGCAATGAAGGGCAAAGCAGTATTTTAAAATTTAAAAAAAAAAAGGGGGGCCTATAGAGAAAAAATATTTGTATTGCCCCTTAAACGTTGTTTATTTGTGATAAACCCTAAAAAAGACCCAAAAACAAAGGGAATTTTATAAGATCTTAGAGTTCATATTGGTTTTAAAACGTGTATGATATCCCAAAAAATTTGGTTTAATTTAAATACTAAAACCTAAAATAGAAAAAAAAAAAAAAAAAAATTTTAGGGTTGTGGCAGTACAAGGCGTATATAGTTTACTTTTAGAAATTTTAAAAAAAAAGCCCATAGAGCAGGATACTTATGTGCAACTAACCAGTTTGAATGTTAGAAATGGGCCCAAATTTAAAAGGCCCAAACCCTAAAGGGGGCCCAATGGGGGTACTCAATAGTTTAACTTTAGATTTTTCTTTGCTATAATCAGGGGTCCCAAAAAATTTGGCTTTTTGATACTGAATTTAAATAAAGAAAAAAAATTTTTAAAACAAAACAAAGATAAATTTAAAAATATAAAGGGAAAAAATGAAAAATATGGAAGAAGAAACATTTTAAAAAATTGGAGAAACCAAATGGCACCCATCCCAAAATTTTAAATTACTGTTGATGCAAAAATATGTAATATTTAGTGAATTAAAACAATTTGCTAAATGAATGGGCAAAGGACAAAAAATCATTGGGGAACCTTTGGGCTTAATGATTTAAGTTTGAAGATCAAGGGGTTTTTCCCGTTGAAATTTGTTTTTCGTTCAAAGTCCCCCCCACGTGGAGTTGGTGGGGACCACTTGATTAAAAAAAAAAAGGAAAAAGAAAAAGGGGAAATCCAGTGGAAGGTTTTTCATATGGCGTGAGGGAGAGTCCCGTTTATGTGAAATTTATCGCCAATATTTTTTCAAAAATTTTTACGGGTTCAGTTAAACGCTTTGTTTTTCCAACATAAAATGGGGCAGGGGAAGGAAAACATGATATATGACACCTTTGTTTTGCAATTTGCAAAAACTGTACATCTGAAAGGTACGGCCCCCGTCAAAATTACATGTGAATGTTTAGAGACTTAAATTACCCCACATGCTTTACAACTCCCCATCTATATGCCCCAAACGTTTTTGTAGTCAACCACAGGGGGGAGGGACGGGGAGGGGTTTTATAAAACTATGTAAAAAGGTCGATCCAATTTTCCCCCCTCTCCGGTTTTGTTTAGCGGGGGCTGGATAAAACCTTTTTTGGGAAAATTATGGGGGTCCTGGGTGAGAAAAAGGCCAAAAAACTCCTGAAAAGAGAGCGAACTGGGAAAAAGCAAGATAAAAGGGTCCCAAATTAAAAAGTGTGGAAAAAAGGGTTTTTATTACGCGAAGGGAACCTGAAAAAATTAAAATTTTCCTTTCGTATGCGTGCAAATGAGTATCCCTGAGATAAAACCTTTTTTGGGAAACCCTCGCTCAAAAAATTTTTTTTTAAATGATCAGTTTTCCTTTTTGTTTTTTGTAGGATGAGAAAATTTCTGCGAGTTCTAAGTACGGGCCCCCTTTGGGAAATCCCCCCTTTTTTTGGGGAAAACGTGGAGGGAAAAAACTCAAACCCTTTTAAAAAGGTTTGTTTCCGGCATTTGGCCCAAATTTTCTAAAAATCCTTTTTTTTTGGGGGTGGGGGGGGGGGTGGCTCCAAAAAAAATTTTCCCATCATTAGATTTTCTTTTTAAAAGGTTTTCCCCCGAAAATTGGCTACCCCCCCTTTTCTTTTTTATTTAACTTAATTTTAAAAACCCCCCTTGGGGTTGTTTGACGTTGGGTCCCCAATAAAAAAGAAAGTTTTTTTAAAATCCATCGGGAAAAAGTAGGTTAAATTTCTAAATTTTTTTTTTACGCCCCCCCCCCCGGGGGGGAAAAATAAAAAATATTTCCAAAAATTTTTTTTTCAATTCTGAAAAGGGACTATGGTGTCCCCCACCAGCCCAGGAAAAAAATTAGCATAGGTGGGGGCCCGGGGGTCCCCATAGTTTTCCCCCTGAGTGGGGTAGCCTTCCACCCAAAAGTGAAAAAATTGTTTTTGGGAAAAAACCCCAAAAAGCTTCAATCCCAAAAAGTATTGTGTGTCTGTAAAAAGGCACTCCTTGTGGCCGGGTTTAATTTTCTACAGCACCCAAAACCTCCTTCAGGGGGAGGGGAGCTGTAGAAAACCCTTAAACTTTCAATGCTGAATAAACCAAACGTCCTCCTCCCTATCATGCCACCCAATTTTAACAGCGGGGTAGTGGTATCCCTAATTTTGAGGGAAGGGTGGAAACAAATGGGGAAGTATTTTTTCAAAAAAAAGAGACTCGCATTTTGGGTCAGATTTTTTTTGCCTGGAAAAATTTTAGGTCTGCATTTTAGGGGGACAAAACCCCCCTTTTGGAAACCTTTTGGAAAGGGGCCCTAAAAAGTAAAATACCTTTAGGGGGTGCTGGAAATAAGAAATTGTACTTCATTTGAATCAATTTATTTTTAAAGGGGTAAAGCCTTTACCCCGAATAATTTTGAGGGGGGACAGAAATTTTGTTTAAGGATTGGAGTCTAAAAAAGGGAACCTTTTTTATCACTCAAAAATTTTAAGGCACATGTTTTTTTTTTTGTCAAAAATGGTTAAGAATTTACAATTTTCCCCCCCTTTTTGGGGAAATTTTTTAGTAATAGGGTTATCTGTTCCAGAAATTTTTTAAAGGGGAAAAGAATTTTAATTTTTGGTTTTTGGGTTGAAAACCTTTTTTCTGGGTCAAAAAACTCATTTGTGTGTATTTTTCAATTCCCCTCACACACCTTTTTAAAAACATACGATTTTGTATAAAAAAAACTGGAGGGGATTTTAGTACTTTGGGTGACAAGAAGAAAATGGACCCCAAAGAGCGATCTTTTCGTTGTCCTCCAGTAAGTCCCCGGGTTTTTATCCCCTTAAGATCCGGGGGAATTTCCCCACCAAAAGGGGTGCACACGTCTGTTTTCTTTTTTAATTTTAAAAAAAACTTCCATTTAAGGGTTTTCGAGGAAAACAAATGGATATCTCTGACCCACCCAAAAAGATTCATTTGAAGGGATAGGCACAAATGGAAAGACCTCTACCTTTGTCGGAAATTTCAACCGGAGACAACTTCATCGGAAGATTGAAAAATTTTATTTTTGGTAAGGTAAGAAAAGGGCCTTTACTGGCTTTTACCCCCAAAATCCATTTAAATTTCCCGTTTAGAATCCCCTCTAAAAAAGAAGAAAGGGGAGGTTGGTGATGTGGAGGGAGACTGCTCTGTTGTCAAAGGACCCGCTTTTGGTGGTGGCCAAAAAAAATAGAAGGGGCGAGAGTTTACCCGAGGACAAAGATGAAAAATACTGGTAATCGGCTTTACAGACTGCACATTTCTTTTTCCCCACCCCCCTCGGATTGTTTGGGCGGCAAACCATTGGAGCGATTTTTCCCGGGGTTGAGTTTGATAAGGGGACCCGTTAAAAGTCGATTTTGTGTCGTCTAGTTTTTTGAACCCGAGTGGTCTGTATCAGTGGAAAAAAATTTTTTCCCCTATTATTATTCAATGTGGTCTGTTTGTGCTCCAGACCCCCTATAAGCCGGGTTTTTCCCCAAACTCGGCCAAAGGCACGAATTGTTAGTTTTTTCTCTTTTAGATGGGATGTAAATTTTTTTCAATAAATTTTTTTGAAGTTCCAGTTCTTTCTGGTTTTAATTCTGGTTCACCCTTTTTCGTGTGAGCACAGTTTCAACAATGTCCTTTAAAGTTGTTTGCCTCTCTAAAATATTCTTTTTTTTCATCCACAAGAATTTTTCATTAAAATCAAAGGGAAAAAAAAAAAAAAGGGAAATCGCCTCCTGTTTCCACGTGCATTATTTTTGGGTTTTTAGATTCAATGCGGTTTCAATCGGGATCCTTTAACCCCTTTTGGAACTTTATTATTTTTTTATATAGTTTTTCCCAAACATTTAAGCTCCCCCCATGTTTAATGTAAAAATCGATATTTCACATTTTTTAAACCTTTAAAAAATTGGGACAAAAGGGATATAAATTTTTTGAATATAAAGTATTTTTTATCAGAAAAAATCCTCCACCTCAGTCAGCCTTTTTTCACAACCAAGGGGTAAAGGAGTGTGCCATGAGACCCCCAAAAAAGGGGGAATAATACTAGAAAAAGGAAAGGGACCCCCTTTGAAGGAGGGACCCGAGTATCAAAAAAACCAAAAACACTACCCTGTACTCTTTTTCTTAAGCACGATGTATAGGTGTTTGAAACCCCCTTTATATAATGAAATGAAGTTCTGGGTATACCTTTCAATTTAAACCAAAACAACTACAGGTAAAAAACACCTAGAATTTAAAAATACATAAAAAAAATAACTTTTTTAAAAAAAATAAATTTAAAAATTGAGAAAAAAACAAAAAAACCCTCAAATTTACCCTATCAAAGACCTGTTTTTGCCCAAAATGGGGGAAAACGCCCCAAAAAAGGGGGCCCCACAAATGGAAACCTTTAAATAACCCCGTCCCTAGCTACATTTTAAATGAAAAAAGAAAAAAAAACTTTTACCACAAAAGGAGTGCACAAACAAAAAAAAAAATTTTCTGTGTAAATAACAAATTTTTAAAAAAGACAATATTCGTTTGATGTTCCCTTTTTACTATGAATTGATTTGCGTCATAGGAAGTGATTTAATTTAAAGCATAATTATTCCCAAAATTCCAACGCGTTTTTCCCCCCCAGATTTTTTGGGGGTTAAAAAGGGGAAAAAAATTTGGGTTTTTTAACAACAATTCGGAACATCTAAGGAAAAAAAAAAAAAAGATGTTTCAATAAATATAAAATCAAAGTCCCTTTTAAAGATGGAAAACAGGGGTGGTAGATTTGAGGACGGGGTCCAGGTTTAAATCCTTTTCAGATCCCCGCTATTTTGATTACTGAGACAGGTTCCCAAGGGAGTAAAAATTCAGTGGGAATTTACAAGCCCCCATATATAGTAAGGGAAATTAGACCCCCCTAGTTTTTAGCCATTTGACCTTTTTACTTAAACCCAGGGGCCCTGTATGCAAAGCCCAAAAAAAAAAAAAAAAAAAACACATGTTTCAAAAAGGGGTTAGAACTACAAGGTCCCGGGAGGGAATACCCGGGAAAAAGCCTGTGCATGTGGGAGTAGCGGGGAAGGGGAAAAAAAACAAAATTTTTGGGGGGTTTTATTCTCGGGGTCAAATAGTGGAGTTTTATTTTGGGGGCCTACCTGTGGAGTTGATTCCCTTTGTTTCCCCTCAGGGGGGAGTTATTATTGGGGGGCCCGCCGTGGATTTTATTCTTAGATCCCACCAGTGGAGTGATTCTCAGGGCCCCAAGTGGAGCTGATTTCAGGGCCCAAAAAGGGGGAGCTGATTTCGGGGCCACCAGTGGAGTGATTCTTGGCCCACCGTGGGGTTTATTTTGGGGATCACCAGTGGAGTTGATTCTTGGGGCCCACCAGTGGAGTTGATTCTAGGGACCACCAATGGAGTTGATTCTCGGGGCTCACTAGTGGTGTTGATTCTTGGGGCCTACCAGTGGAGATGATTCTTAGAGCCCACCAGTGGAGCTGATTCTTGAGGATCACAAGTGGAGTTGATCCTTAGATCCCACCAGTGGAGTTCATTCTTAGAGGCCACCAGTGGAGCTGATTTTTGGGGACCACCAGTGCAGTTGATTCTTGGGGACCACCAGTGGAGTTGATTCTCAGGGCCCACCAGTGGAATTGATTCTGGGGACCACCGTTGAACTTGATTCTTGGGACCCACCAGTGGTGTTGTTTCTGAGACACGACATTGAAGTTGATTCTGGGGGCCAACCTACAGCTTCTTTTTCTCTGTCTTTCTGCCTCTCCCAATAACATATAAGCAGATTATTCAAAACTCTAGGTCTGCCATGCTCAGGGGCCCAATGGGAATTTCCCTATTCCCCTGTGGACCAGTTAGAACCTGTCTATAAGACCCTACTAATACATTTGGCTTATGCCTGAGAACTTGACCATCTCACACACTTTATTTTAATAGGCAAATTCTTTAAAGAGGACCTGTGACATCTCCTGGTTTGTCTGTTTTAGTAAATACTTGTGTTCCCTTTGAAACAACTGTTCTGGTGTTGTGCTGTTCCTCTTTAATTCTTCCTAGAAATATATTACAGAGTCTGTCAACTGGCTGTTACCGGTTGCGGGTGTGTCCTCCACAGTCTGTCATTGCCTAATCAGAGCTGACAGTCAGTGTGTGTAGGGACACGCCCCTTTCAAAACTGGAATGGTCACACCCATCTGACTGATTCAGTATTAAATTACTAACAGAACAACAGAGGAACAATACAACACAGAGTTATAAGCAGTGTTGCTTTTCAGATTCAGGTTAATGCCAAATTAGCCCAAATCTAAATTTTAGTTAGAATCGCTAAAATATTGACCCTAACCCTAAGTTGGCATAAGGGTGGTTTGGGGATTTGACAATGTTTACGAGTCCATTCACACAATAAACATTTCCAGTCGGAAATTCCAGTCGGATTGTAAAATCTGTCAAGAACCTACTGTAAACCATCTTCATAGACCTCAATTGAAAATCCGTTTTGTAGTCGGAGGTTGGATTTCAAAACTGACGTTTTTTCCAAAAAACTTGGAACCTGCTCATTCTTCTGCTGTCTTCTGCTGTAGTCGAAAAACGGCGGAAAATTTACTATTGAAGTCAATGGGATGACGTGAAAAACGACCAGAAAACTTTGTGCACGACCAAAAACTCAATTTTGCTCAATGATGCAAAAAACTTTTGAGAGACCGAAAACCTTCTGTAAATGAGACGGAAATATGCGCCAACAACTGAGAACGGAGTTGAAAATCTTCGGGTTCTTGTGTATAATCCTGTTCAAAATTTTACTCAGACGACACAGTTTTAGAATTCAGAATACAATGAGTATTTTGTCCTTTGTCATTTGGTACGCCCTTAGGCTTTGTCTACACGTGACTGGTTTACAGTTGGATTTTTACGCAAATTCAATATTTAGAATCTGCAAAAACCCGACTGCAACTTATCCCCATAGACTTCAATAGAAAACCCGCCTACTCTGATTTTCTGAGATCGGATTTATAAAAAACTTTAATAAATGCTCATTCTTCTGCTCATTCTTGAAGTCAATGGGATGGCATGAGAAATGACTAGAAAGCTTTGGGTGCGTCTAAATAGTCAATAGCGTTCCATGATTTAAAAAACTATTGAAAAACCAAATCCGAAAACCGCCTGTAACTCTGACGGAAATATGTGCCCAAAAAATGAGAACCGAGATGAAAATCCTGGGGTTTTTGTGTAAAATACTGTTCAAATACTTGTTGGATGATGCGGTTTTAGAATTCAGAATACGATGAGTATTTTGTCCTTTGTCGTGTGGACAAGGCACTGGTTTACAATTGGAATTTTAAGTGGATTCAGTATTTAGAATCCGCAAAAATCAGAACTGTAAATCATCCCCGTAGACCTCAATAGAAAATCCGAACTGTAATCTACACAGCTCGGATTTTTGGAGGTCGGAAAAAACGATGATTTTGTAAAAAAAACTTAGAAGGTGTTCTACAATTGGCCGTAAAACTGCAGATTCTAGTACTGTTTAAAAGAATGGGGTGCCCAAAATCCGCTGAAAAAGCCGTGACAAAAAAAGAGAAAAAATTACAACCGAGGGGAAAATACTGGTCGGATTCTAATTAGAATCCTACCAGTATTTTGCCATCTGCCGTGTAGAAGAAGCCTTAGGAGGTAAGTAACATTTCAGTGTCGCTCCCGTTCCTGCATCAATCCTGGTTCTGAGTGGCACCTGTTAGTGCATCATCTCTAATGTCACTTTTGATCCCCATAGCTGTAACAAGGTAACACAGGGAAACAGAAAGCTACCTTGTATGTGATGTTGCCCCAGAATTGGTGTCAGACTGGGGGCAACAAAGGACTGGTAGCACAGGCGAAAGATAAGTTAAAGGGGTTTTATCATTTGAAGCTTTCGTACACTTGAGCTGATTCTGTTTCACTTTCAAATCTAGGGGCGGGTCTCTCCTCCCTGTAGTCATGTTTCTTCTGCCAGGAGGTGTGTATTCCTTCACTGAAGAGTTGTGACATCATCATTCTGTGTTAGCAGTAGAAGGGAGAGGATCACAGCTCTGCAGACCTCCTGCACTGGTTCTCATGTCTGCAGAGCTCTGTCTCAGGCTGCACAAGCTCCTTGTTACCAGAACTTTTGCATTAGTGTAAGCAGTTATATACAGTCTAAACTGATGAAGCAAATGTGAGGAATGCTCTCTGCCTCCCTCCTTCCCACTTCTGTTATCAGGCAGGAGGTAGAGCAGTCTGTACAAGGCTGTGTTATATGGGGGAAGCACAGGGTATAAGACTGTGTTATGTGAGAGGAGAGTGAATCTAGCAGTTAGATACTAAGTAATTGCCCAGATTCTTTACATAGAACTAAGACTGGGAGATGAGCACACAGAGGAGCTGAGACAGCCTTCATTATACAGACACACAGCCATCTCAGAGAGCTCGATTCTCACAGCTCAGAGGGTGGTAAACACAGCGAGTGCAGGGCGCAGAGGGCGTTTTCCATCCAGGAGCGTGTCCCAACATATCAGTTTGCCAATCACAGAAAAAGGGGGCGTGTCCCATCAACTGCTGCAGAAATAGCTATAGTCTATCTCATATCTACTATACTAAGTGACTTAGGTAATGCAAACCAATTACAAAAGTGCTTATTTTTACTGTCCCCATCATTAGAGACATGAACTTTGTAGCGAGAAAACCCCTTTAAACCCTTAAATACAGTAAAAAAAAACTAACACTAACTCAGGGTTCCAATTAAGGTAAACGCCAGGGAGAGGGTGGGTTTGTTGGTTTGGGGCTCCCTGGTAATCCCTTAATTTTTTGGGAGGTCACTTATTAGTGACTGACAGCCAACCCTGTATGAATGTGTATATACAGATACCTGTCAATCACTGATAAGACCACCTACTGGACTCCTTAGCCCAGACTAAGCAGAAATTTGGATGAATAAATTGCAAGGTTTACAGATTTGTTTCCTAGAAAACTATATATCAATCTACTCAGCAATTCCTGCTCTATAAGATTCTGCTGGAAGATCAGATAACATATTAACTGACGCAGGTTACCTTTAACACCTTGCCGTCTGCTCGTTACTATAAACATCCTGGAGGTGGCAATGTATCTCTGCATGGACATTCTGTAATCCATTGCTCTCCCCTGAGAAGGCAGGGATGGATTATTACTGTCCCTACCTTCCCAATCGCTGTATATACACATTAGCAAGAAGCCTCCTGTCTTTCTGCTCCTAATGCCAGCAGTCACCTGACCCCTGGGGCTCGATAGTTACCGATGTTACTAGATCTTACAAGACCCAGATCAGATCTGCAGTAAGTACAGGGGAATATTTTTCCTTTATTACTCATGTAACTAAGGGAAATATTCCAGCCCTTACTACAGGGGAAATCAGAAAAAAATAATAATAGTAAAAAAACAGACACACACCAAAAAATAAAATGCTATAAAAAATTTTTTTAACAGCTTGAATCACAACTTTGAGCTCCACCCCCAAAACTTTATATCACATTTAATTACAAAACTTATTTTAGCACTAATTTATTAATTAAAAATACAGTATATTTATTTATTTTTGTTACTATTTTCCCTTATATTATAAAAAGAAGCAAATGTAATGAAAAAAAACCTAAAATCTAAAAATAAGCCTTAAAGTATCTTGGGAAAAAATAAATTAATTAAAAAATATGTAAAACAGACTTTTGATTTATTTATTTTTGTTGCTATTTTCCCTTTTATTATTATAATAAATAAATAAATAAATAAATAAATCTAATGAAAAAATATTCCATAAAAATAAGTCCGAAATTTCCTTGCGGAAATAAATTAATTAAAAAATATGTAAAACAGACTACTTATTTTCATTATTATTTTCCATCGTATTCTAGAAATAAATAAATCTAATGAAAAACATAAGACATATAACAAAAATGTAAAACAGACTACTTATTTTTGTTACCATTTTCCGTCATATAATAAAAAAAAAATACTTCTAATTAAAAAATGACGTAAAAAGCAGGCCTAAAGTTTATTGGAAAAAAATAATAAAAAAATATTTAAAACAGACTTTTTATTTATTTCTTTTTTGTTACTATTTTCCCTCATATTATAAAAATAAATAAATCTAATGAAATAAAAATAATTCCTACAGCATCTTGGAAAAATAAAGTCATTAAAAAATATGTAAAACAGGCTCCCGTATTTATTTTGTTACTATTTTCCCTCATATTATAAAAAATAAATAAATCTAATGGGAAAAAATTACTTAATAAAAAGACCTAAAGTATTATTTGAAAAAATAAATAATTAAAAAATACGTAAAACAGACTATTTATTTTTGTTACTATTTTCCCTCATATTATGGAAAATGAATGAATCTAATGAAAAAAAGATGTAAAAAGAAGGCCTAAAGTGTCATGGAAAATAAAATAAAAAAATGTAAAATAGACTTTTTTATTTATATATTTATTTATTTTTCTTAATTTTTTCCATAATATTATTAAAAAATAAATAAATCTAATGAAATAAAAATAAGTCCTAAAACATCTTAGAAAAATAAAGTAATTAAAAAATATATGTAAAACAGACTATTTATTTTGTTACTATTTTCCCTCATATTATAAAAAATAAATAAATCTAATGGAATTACATATAAAAAAGCGACATGTATGATTTTTGGTGCCTTAGTAGTGTAGAATGCACCTGAATCTGTGAACCTCTTCTACTGCGGGTCATTGATTTAGTGCTTTCTAGCTACAAAGCGACACTTCTGGCTCAGGTAAACCCCTTTTAAAGTGCTCTACCTGTTCCAGCAGTAATGCACCTGGATTTGCCGTACTGAAGCTATAAATGTGTAGAATCATACAGTTGTAGTGCGCCGCCTCCAGCACGCCCCCGATCTCATGCGCATTACAAAGTGCTGCGGGCGCTCTGCACTGCGCCTGATATTGGCGTGTGCCTGGTTACAAATAGAGCGAATGGGGCTGCGCCAGTTCTCAGGCTGAAAAGACGCCAGACTTCTGGCGCAGCCCCGTTCATACATGTTGCCTCTAAAATATCATGGAAAAAAATGATTAAAAAATATGTAAAACAGACTTTTTGTTTATTTATTTTTGTTACTAGTATTAAAAAAAATTAAATATATTTAATGAAGAAAATTCAGTTAAAAATAGACCTAGAATATCATGGAAAAAATAATTTTATCAGGAGAGATTGAACAGGTCTGTAGCTATAGCAACCAGTGCTGGCAGCCTATCAGGAGAGATTGAACAGGTCTGTAGCTATAGCAACCAGTGTGGGCAGCCTGTCAGGAGAGATTGAACAGGTCTGTAGCTATAGCAACCAGTGCTGGCAGCCTATCAGGAGAGATTGAACAGGTCTGTAGCTATAGCAACCAGTGCTGGCAGCCTATCAGGAGAGATTGAACAGGTCTGTAGCTATAGCAACCAGTGCTGGCAGCCTATCAGGAGAGATCAAACAGGTCTGTAGCTATAGCAACCAGTGCTGGCAGCCTATCAGGAGAGATTGAACAGGTCTGTAGCTATAGCAACCAGTGCTGGCAGCCTATCAGGAGAGATCAAACAGGTCTGTAGCTATAGCAAACAGTGCTGGCAGCCTATCAGAAGAGATAGAAAAGGTCTGTAGCTATAGCAACCAGTGCTAGCAGCCTATCAGGAGAGATGGAACAGGTCTGTAGCTATAGTGACCAGTGCTGGCAGCCTATCAGGAGAGATAAAGCAGGTCTGTAGCTATAGTGACCTGAGGAGCTGATGCAGCCCATACAAGAGGGGATATCTAGGAATAGGTAGGACACTGTTAATGGACACATATTGCAAAGTGACTTGTTTTTGCAAGATCTTTAACA
Source organism: Phyllomedusa bahiana (assembly GCA_025379985.1). Taxonomy (NCBI): domain Eukaryota; kingdom Metazoa; phylum Chordata; class Amphibia; order Anura; family Hylidae; genus Phyllomedusa; species Phyllomedusa bahiana. The sequence continues at coordinate 17,915 of JAODAL010016822.1, forward strand.
TAAAAAGCAGCAATCCCTGTAGTGAGACGACCCCTTTAAACACCATTATCCCCCTGCTTGCTTTGCTATTGTGAAGGCTTGTATGCTACATTAGGTGTCTGGACCTTGCTACTGGGTCATCAGTGTAACTTATTGTTGAGGTGACAGTTTATGTGTAACATTGTATCACTGCCGGGTTATCGGCCGTGCTATAATCCCAGTTCCATCATCTATTCTGAGCGCTCGTGTCCTCTTCTATACATTGGGAACATCTGAAGTATGCGAGGATTAGAATGATAAAGCGCTGTCCATAGATCACACGGATGCGACCGTCTCCTCGCTGCCGCTGAATGTATTTCTGACAGTCCACAATGAGTCTGACAGATCTTCCATTGTCTGGCTTGAAGCAGCAGTCACGCCTATCTACCAACGCGGCTGTTACAGATGAGATGAGCAAAAATCTATCTGTCTGACACAATGGTTCGGTCGCCTCGACTGCAAGAACGCTCCTGCACAAACATATACATGAGGTAGGCATGCATGCACCGGGCCTGTAACACATGCAATCACACATCCCCACTGAGGTGTCAAGCAATACATAAAGGGGTCGTCGGAGACTAGTTCTCAGATACATTGCTAGCTTGTCATACACCGCACCAGCTCCTACAATCCAGGGGAAGTTATTTTTTACTGTTCACAGCCCGACATCAAGGTGACGCCTCCAGCAAAAGGAAACAAACGCTTTGCGGACGACTAAACAAACAGAGACTGTTTAGAGATTTCAGCTCTGAAGCCTGCAGAGCTATACATGCAGCTCTGTTCTGTAGTACAAGCCGTAAAGGGGCTGTCTCACTACAGGGATCGCTGCTTTTTATGTTAAAGATCTTGCAAAAACAAGTCACTTTGCAATATGTGTCCATTACCAGTGTCCTACCTATTCCTAGATATCCCCTCTTGTATGGGCTGCATCAGCTCCTCAGATTGCTATAGCTACAGACCTGTTCGATCACTCCTGATAGGCTGCCAGTGCTGGTTGCTATAGCTATAGACCTGTTCTATCTCTCCTGATGGGCTGCCAGTGATGGTTGCTATAGCTACAGACCTGTTCTATCTCTCCTGATGGGCTGCCAGCGCTGGTTGCTATAGCTACAGACCTGTTCTATCTCTCCTGATAGGCTGCCAGCACTGGTTGCTATAGCTACAGACCTGTTCAATCTCTCATGATAGTCTGCCAGAGCTGGTTGCAATAGCTACAGACCTGTTCAATATCTCATGATAGTCTGCCAGCCCTGGTTGCTATAGCTACAGACCTGTTAAATCTCTCCTGATAGGCTGCAAGCACTGGTTGCTATAGCTACAGACCTGTTCAATCTCTCCTGATAGTCTGCCAGTGCTGGTTGCAATAGCTACAGACCTGTTCAATCTCTCCTGATAGGCTGCCAGCACTGGTTGCTATAGCTACAGACCTATTTGATCTCTCCTGATAGGCCTCCAGCACTGCTTGCTATAGCTACAGACCTGTTCAATCTCTCCTGATAGGCCGCCAGCACTGGTTGCTATAGCTACAGACCTGTTTGATCTCTCATGATAGGCTGCCAGCACTGGTTGCTATAGCTACAGACCTGTTCAATCTCTCCTGATCGGCTGCCGGCACTGGTCGCTATACCTACAGACCTGGCTTCTACTGCAGCCTAGTAGAAATCAGTAAACACGCCCCTGAATTCAAAATTAAACCAAGAAAACAGGACTGAGGTAGGAGGAATCAATATAGTGAGACAACCCCTTTAACTCAGGATCATATACTAAGTGTTATATTGCTCACCTGGGATTCATTGTTGCGCCGCTTCTTGCGTAGAAGGTGCACGGACAGCTCCAAGGGCCCATGAAGCCATTATAAATGCAAAGTGAATATGTAAGTCCAATTCAATTCATTTGATAAAATCAATTCTTCTTTATTTTATAGCATTAAAAGAAAGTTTTCCAAAAATCCAATAAGCACAAAACTACCGCAAACGCATTTCAAGCTGACCGCTTTTCATCTTAAACACTTAAGAGGGGTCAGCTCAAAACACGTAGGAGGTGGTTTTGTTCTTATTGGATTTTTGGAAAGAAGAATTTTTTAGAAAGAAAAAAATATTTTAACAATAAAAGGCCCTGGTTTAACACATTCACTTTGGACCCATTCAAGACATCTGTGACATTTGTGACACCTGTGACATCTCCTGACATGACTGTTCTAATAAGTCCTTACATTCCCTGTCAATTGACAGTTCTCTTATGACTCTGTGATGTCCAGTTTCTCTATTATTTCTTCTATAAATGTATTACTGAATCAGTCAAGTGGGTGTTTCCATTCAAAATTTCAAAGAAGTATCCCAACAAGGTGTTTGGGTCGATTTTTTGGCAATTTTCACCGACCTGAATCGCTTAGATTGGGGTCTAAATTGTCACTGACTTGGATCTGAAGAGCAACACCTCTTATACCTCTGTGTTGTGCTGTTCCTCTGTTCTTCCTACAGGAAATGTATTACTGAAGCAGTCAGATGGGTGTGACCATTCCAGTTTTCAGAGGGGCGTGTTCCTGTAGACACTGACTGTCAGCACCGATTGGACAATTTTAGACTTTCAGAGACACACCCCACGTTGGTAACACCCAGTTGACAGATTAGTAATGAATTTCTAAGAGGAAAAACAGGGAAACCACACAATATAGAGATTTATGGAAAGAATTGTTATTTCATAGGGAATATTAGTAACTACTAAAACAGGAACGGCCATAGGTCCTCTTTTAGTCATGTATTATATGTACAGGAGCTATGCATGTCTGTATATAGATCATATCTGTATATGAAATGTAAAATCAAAGACTATAGTATTAGAGAGGGCTTAAAGGGGTTGTCTCACTTCATCAATTCATCTTACCTAAGTCCTCTTTTCTCGGTTTACTTTTGAATTCAGGGGGCAAATTTACTGTCTTCTACTGGCCTGCTGAGGACACCAGCTAGTGACCAGTGCTGGCAGCCTATCAGGAGAGATCAAACAGGTCTGTAGCTATAGCGACCTGAGGAGCTGATGCAGCCCATACAAGAGGGGATATCTAGGAATAGGTAGGACATGGTTAATGACAAAATACTGCAAAGTGACTTGTTTTTACAAGATCTTTAACATTAAAAGTAATCCTTGTAGTGAGACAACCCCTTTAAAAATTAGAGTGCAGGAAACACCTGGTACCAGGGCAGAAGATGGAGAGAGTAGTTGGACAGAGCAATGGTTGAAGCTGTCAGAGTTCATATACGGAAAGCAGACAGGGGTCAGGGCAGGCAGTAAAAGGAAGAAGGGTCAGGAACACAAATCATAACCAAGAGACCACCAGGCACAAATGTGCACTAAATCAGATGGAACCTAAGGGACCTACTCAAGCAGCCTCAGAGCCCTGCGGAAAGGATTGTTACAAGTCCAGAAGTTCTCACTAGGGTTATACATAGAAGATTAGTGGCTCTATAGCAATATCCAAATTAGGCACCTCCATGATGGGGCCAGCTTCTGCCACTCAGGAGGGAAGAGTGACCTGTGGGCCTATTCCCCACCTCATTGTCTTCTGGACAGGAGACTCCTACACATCTACATTTCATTCCATAGCCATGAAGTTTGGGCCAACCAAAGTTGGATTCCCTGTCCCCAAAAGATGCAAATACTTGGGATGCTTTTTTGGTATGTATTCCAGTCCAAGCCTTCAGAAACCTAAATGCCTCCCTTAACCGTCCCCCACCGAGAAACTCTTTAAAAAAAAGTTGCATGATGACGCAGTGTTCATGCAGGTTACATAGTTCGAACAGTTCATAAAAGATATATGTCCAACAGGTTTCCCTCTATTGATCCAGAATATTGAACCCATAAGGCATGAACCAATCTGCCCTAAAAGGAAACATGTCACTCCACATCCCAAATGGTGATCAGTCTGAATCAACGTTCTACCAAGAATTTTAAAATCAACTGTACATTGGGGTTTATATTCTTTTCTTGTAAGTGATTGTCGAAGGCATTTTTTGTAACGCCTTCTCCTGTGGCAATCAACTGTGGCGGCTATTCCACACATTCACAATTCTTAAAGGGGTTTTGCCACGATCTAATGTTGACGTGGGATCCTCCAAAATGGGTATTTAATCACTTTTCTAAATATATGTCATTAAAAAAAGTGAAGCCTGTGAGAGCTACAGCCTTCCTTACATGCCCTTAGTTTCCTGACTGTTTACGTTAGATAGGACCAGAAGCTGACAGGAGCTGATCTGCCCAAGCTTGTGTTGTTTGCACTTCTTATCTTATGGCAGGGAACATGAACTAGCTTTGAAGGGACTGGGGAGAAAAGATCCTGTGTCTGCTGTATAGAGAATCCACTGGTTGTAATGTAATTATCTGAGTAAGCATGCAGACGCTCCCTGAATCCCTGCTCAGCCCTCCTTCCCTCCTGCAGAAATTCATGAACAAATGAAAGAATGCTGCCTGCTCAGAGCTTATTTTCTTTCCTGAGCAGATAAGAGGGAGAACACAAAACCTTTAGAGCTTGTGCACAATAGAGTTATCCCCTGTGGTTTAGCCAAATAACATGTTTGCTCAAGTACAGAGACTGAGTATCAGGAACGTGCATGGGAGGTGGAGTGATGACATCACAGAGGAGGTACTTGGTTTTTTTTTAACACAGAAACACAACGCCCCTTTTTTCAAGCCTCAAGAGGGGAGTATCAGCCTGTTAGGTGAGGAACTCACTCTTGGCAAAACCCCTTTAAGGAAGAGAGGGACAGTGAGCCATAAAGACAGTAGTGGGTCCTCTGGCTCACTGCAAGTGATAGCTCACTGAACCACGCAAGTGAGTGTAGTCTATGTAGCCTCCCGGTTTTCACCAAAGAACGCTGCACGGTGTGTTGGACTTCACTGCGGTAGACTCCCTGGTTGCTATCCTTGACGTGGCTACTTGCGGTGACAGTGAAGGTGCAGCGTGGTACAAGAAGTGCAGACTGAGACATGGTCAGTGGACAGGCGGTAAGGTCAGGGCAGACAGCAGGAAAATTTGGTCAGGTCACTGGTGTTATGGGAGGGCAGGTGGCTGGCAGAGAATAGTCGTGGTCCCAAGCAAGAGTCAAAGTCCAGATTATGTAAATGTAATAAAGGTAATCCCAGGGAACACACACCAATATACTGGTGAGGGAAACAGGGGGAAATAACCTAATAAAGGTTCCAACAGTGGAGCACTGACCCTTTAAATCTCCGAGAGTCAGCACAAGCGCCCTACGCAATGAGTACGTGTGTACCAGTCAGAGACAGCAAGAGGAGCAGGAGTTAGGAGAGGTGAGTAACAGCAACCCTTAGGGACAGAGACGCGAGTGCTTCCATATCCAGAGTGGGGACTGTGGCAACTTGTCAGCTCTAGAAATGAAACCTTTTTTTTTCTCAAGAGGAAGGGAGCACCTCACTTGTCTTTTGAGAGCTTCATACTTTCAATAGGGACCATTTCTAATCTTATACAAAGTAATGATTTCTCCCCGGAGTTCTTTTCTCAAGACTTAATAAGCTTATTTCTTTAAGGCTACGTTGACACGGGGGAATTTTGCCGCGTATTTCACAGCATATTTGCGCTCTAATACGGGTGAGATACGTGCTGAAATTACGGTAATCCATAGCTCTCATAGAGAACTATGGATTACGCCTCCTCTCACCGGGCGTATTGTACGTGCGGGGAGATAAGTGACATGTCAATTATTTGCGGCGAATATGTGGCGCAAGTAATGACTGTCTATGGGGCCGACGGGCCGCCCCCCCCTCCCGCGTCACAGGAGTACACGCGTATCAGCGTGACTCCCAAATAACCCGGCGTAATTGCGGCCGTACTGTACGCCCCGCAACTATTCCGTGTGAACATAGCCTTAGACTCTCCTCATAACAAAAAATCCTCCATTCCCTTTATCAGTTGAGTTGCTCTTCTTTGCACCTTCTCCGGCTTCAGGGTATCCTTTCTATGAACCAGATCTGAACCTCATGTTCCAGATGAGTTCCCACCAATGCTTTGTAGAACAGCGATGTTGTATCCAGAGGTGTAACTTGAAGCTCCTGGGCCCCAGTGCAAATAGTTAAATCGGGCCCCCCAACTATTATGTGCTAATTATAATACTGGTATCTTCCTATGTAGCTGGATGGCTTTTGGAGCCCCCTCAGGCTTCAAGGCCTGGTAGCGACTGCTACCTCTGCACCCCCTATAGCTAAGCCTCTGGTTGTATCTCTGTCCCAGGAGTCCAGGTCTCTTTTAATACACGACAATATTCTTCTGGCCTTAGAGGCAGCTGATTGACATTGTGCTTTTCTGTAGTCTATGATCTATAAAACAAGAAGGTGGAGAAGTCAATTGGTTGCTGTGGTCATTTGATATGATGTCTCCATGGACCTCATGCCTCCTTACAATCAAAAAGTGTCAAAGAACTTTAGCCAAAATGAGGAAGGAGTGAAAATTGTAAAGGTTTTTAGTGCATTTTTAAAATTTTAGGAGTTTAAGAAAAGTGTTCAGACAATCCCTTTAACCCCGCTCCGCGATGACGGCTGCTGTATCGAGCCAGATACAATCGGCTCAGCTTCATATGACACGGAGCGGTGATCTCCGGCCTCTCAGCTAGAGTTGGGCTGTTACATCGCCTCTAATCCTACGTAGGGTTGTAACCTGCGCCCTTCTGCTGCAAGGAATCTGCACAAAAAATATTAATCTTCCAAACAGACAAGATTGTGATTATTGATCTGTCCTATTGCAGTTGGCAGCAGAAAGTGGAGCTCGAGACGTTATTGTCAAGAAAACATTCTGAATCTTCCCGTTATTATCTGGTTATAAAAGCGCAATGAATACAAATTTTCCAAGCAGATGTCATTCCCTCACAACAGAATAACATTTTACCATTATAATTTGGATAAATAGGTCTGTAAAATTGATCTGCGGCGTAAAAACTTTCTTCCGAAAAGTGCAAAGTAACGTAATGAAATGAAACATTAAAAAATGGATTAGCATAAAATGCTTTATGGGCCCAAAGTAGATCTCGTAATCTGTCTCTTTTCTCAAAACCCATTGTTTAAACCTGAGCGGCAGCGACGAATTATAGAAGATCGGAGGCTCAGCCCCAGCCAGTGTCAGGAAAGGCCTCACAGTAATTAGCCCAAAATGTGATAGAGATGAGAAGGGGAAGAGTCTGATATCAGGAAGAGGCAACAAGCAACTCCATTGTAGAAACAGCAGAGGTGACAACCACAAAAAAACTTGGAACATGATCATTTGCAAACTAATTGTGAGAAGAAAGTTACGGTACCTCCTAAACCTCAATCAATCAGTTCTCTGGCAAATACTACACTGAATTTGTTTTGTCTATCTATCTATCTATCTATCTATCTATCTATCTATCCATTCTATTATCTAACTATCTATCTATCTCATATCTATCTAATATCTTATTCTATCTATCTACTATCTATTATCTATCTATCTATCTATCTATATCTATCTATCTATCTATCTATCTATCTATCTATCTATCTATCTAATCATATCTATCTATCTATCTCATATTGTCTATCTATCTATCATCTATCTCTCTATATATCTATATATCTCCATATCTATCTATCTATCTATCTATCTATCTATCTATCTATCTATCTATCTATCTATCTATCTATCTATCTATCTATCTATCTATCATATCTATCTATATATCTAACTATCTATCTACCTCATATCTATCTAATATCTATCTATCTATCTCATATATATCTATCTACCTACCTCATATCTATCTACCTACCTCATATCTATCTATCTATCTATCTATCTATCTATCTATCTATCTATCTATCTCATATATATCTGTAATAGTCATTGGTACAACTGTTCTGTAAAGAAGAGTATCTCATTTTCCTTCAGCACTACAATCTTTTTATACTGTTTATGTAAAAATAAGTTTCTGTTGTCTGTTTTTTTATGCACAAATTACTAGACAAATGTGCATTAAATAGGGTACATTGGTAAATCAGATGCTATGGAAGGTTTTATACCGTAATCGACATATTCACAAAAAATGTACTTATAATGATTTAATTCTCAATAATCACTCCAAAAGGAAATCTGCACCTGGATGAAAGACTCTGTGACAAAGCGCATGGCTGCTGCCTGAGCTGAGGAAACCTCTCAGCAGACCCAAGCTTGCCTCCAGCCTGACCAGATGCATCACAAACAAAAACAGCGAACTGCTGAAACTCCCCAGCAGACTGAGGCACCAGTCTCAGCAAGGCAAATGAGCAGCAGAGACTCCTCAGCAGACCCATGCACATCTCCACTCTTACCAGATGTGTCACTCCAACAGCGAGCTGTAACCTCAGCGAGACAGATGAGCAGGGGAGCCTCCTCAGCAGGCCCAAGCCTGTCTCCAAACTGACCAGATGCGTCACAGCCAACAGCGAGCTCCTGGGACTCCCAAGCAGACTGAAACATGACTGCAGCCTCAGTGAGACAGATGAGCAGCAGAGACTCCACAGAAGGCCCGTGCACGTCTCCAGGCTTACCTGACATGTCACTCCAAGAGTGAGCTGCATCCTCAGTGAGAAAGACGAGCTACAGAGACTCCTCAATAGACCCTAGCCCATCTCCAGACTGACCAGACATGTTACAGCCAACAGCGAGCTGTAGCCTCAGTGAGACAGACGAGCAGCAGAGACTCCTCAGCAGACCCTAGCCCATCTCCAGGCTTACCAGACGTGTCACAGCCAACAGCAAGCTGTAGCCTCAGCGAGACAGATGAGCAGCAGAGACTCCTCAGCCAACCCAAGCCCATCTCCAGGCTTACCAGACGTGTCACAGCCAACAGCGAGCTATAGCCTCAGTGAGACAGACGAGCAGCAGAGACTCCTCAGCAGACCCGTGCCCATCTCCAGGCTTACCAAACGTGTCACTCCAAGAGTGAGCTGCAGCCTCAGTGAGACAGACGAGCAGCAGAGCCTCCACAGCAGGCCCATGCCCTCTCCAGGCTGACCAAGAGCAAACTACATGCAAAGCCAAGCAATTCTGCTGGTAATGTCCTAAAATTTGGCTTTATGTAAAGCAATTACACTGTGAATATTGTTGCACTGTGTCTGCAGGAATAGGTTTGTTACCATTTCTTTCGTAGGATGATAATGCTATGTCTTGAATGAACTGTAGAAGCATAAGGAACTGCCAAGTATAAGTGCCTCTTGTAAGTAAAATCCCACCATTGCGACAGATTTGTGTGTTCTTGATTTGTCATCACCAGTAGCCACCCCCCCACCTTACTGGCTGAAGCCCATAGGTGGTACCTATCTGGGGTTCGTAATATTGTTGACCCCTTGAATTACTGAATATCTTGCCACGAATGAATAATAGATTATAGAAGTGCTATCAATGGATGTTTAAAATCTGTAGTAAGATTCCTATAATTGTGTTTGAGACCATTGGGAGGGGGGGGGGTGTTGGCTTATGTGAAAATGAAGTTATGCTTGGGCCCTGGGGGATCCAAAGGCAGCTGTGATATATAAGACTACCCCCGGTGAGCCAGTATTATGCATGGCATATGGAAGGAATGGGGGTTGTTCCAGATGATGCATTTGGGCACCAGAGCTTCTGATAGGATTGGAAATTTATCCAGGTTTTTATAGACCCAACGCACCCCAACAAACCGAATGTGAACAGGTCCTGAACGTCCCTCCTTTCTGAACCAATGCTTTTGTACTTTTATACACTTCTTAGAACCTCAACTTGTTGGACCGTTTCCCACTAATCTGGCAACTGGATGATTTTTATTAACCGGCAGCAGGAATTCTCTGACATTAAGAGTTTTATTGCACAATTCGAGTCCAACTTTTTTTACGTTCTGCTAAGTTTTGGAAAATTTCTTTGTATATATTATCTCCTTTGCTGGAAGAACTCCTGATAATATGCCCGAAATTGTAAGGTGAAGGCTCAGACAGGGCGCCGGATAAGATCAGACAGTCTGTAGAAGCATTTGTAGCCATAGGAACAGTCGTTAAGATCTAAAGTGCAGCTCCCAATTGCCCCGTAACTTGGCTGGACACAGAAAATTAATAAAAGTTTGCTGTAACAAGTCATTTTCAGTTTTAAGCCGACCATGGGGTAAAACTGTTGAGCTAATAAATGTCCTGATTGATTGGCTGGGTGGGATTGTTTGAGTCATTGATAATTCCTTCAATGGCTCCACGCTCTCTGCAGAATCACAAGTACGCTGTCTCTGGATAACCCTCGACTCTGCTCTGTCTTTCAAACCACACATCCAAGCCTTGACCACCTCCTGCCACCTCCACCTGAAAAATATCTCTTGAATCTGATCCTTTCTTGACTTTTATTCTGCAAAAACGCTTATCCATGCTCTTGTCATCTCCTGCCTAGACTACTGCAACATCCTTCTCTGCAGCCTCCCATTTAGCACTCTTGCTCCCCTTCAATCCATCCTCAACTCTGCTTCATGTCATATCCAACACTTTCCTTGCTACTCATCTGACTCTCCCTTCCCCAATTCCTTCGGTACCCATTGCCCAGCGAATTCAGTTCTAATTTCTAACCATGACCTGCAAGACTCTCCATAACCTCTCCCCTCCATACATTTCCAGATCCCTCCCCTCATGCAATCTCTGCTCCTCACAGGACCTTTTTCTCTGCTCTCCTCTTGTCAGCTCCTCACCCAACCATTTCCAAGACTTCTCCCGTGCTTCCCCCATACTCTCCTTCTACTCTGCTCTCTTCTTGTCAGCTCCTCACCCAACCACCTCCAAGACTTCTCCCGTGCTTCCCCCATACTCTGCTTCTCCTCTGCTCTCTTCTTGTCAGCTCCTCACACAACCATCTCCAAGACTTCTCCCGTGCTTCCCTCATACTCTGCTTCTTCTCTGCTCTCTTCTTGTCAGCTCCTCACCCAACCATCTCCAAGACTTCTCCCGTGCTTCCCCCATACTCTGCTTCTTCTCTGCTCTCTTCTTGTCAGCTCCTCACCCAACCATCTCCAAGACTTCTCCCGTGCTTCCCCCATACTCTGCTTCTCCTCTGCTCTCTTCTTGTCAGCTCCTCACACAACCGTCTCCAAGACTTCTCCCGTGCTTCTCCCATATTCTGCTTCTCCTCTGCTCTCTGCTTGTCAGCTCCTCACACAACCGTCTCCAAGACTTTTCCCGTGTTTCCCCCACACTCTGCTTCTTCTCTGCTCTCTTCTTGTCAGCTCCTCATACAACCTTCTCCAAGACTTCTCCCGTGCTTCTCCCATATTCTGCTTCTCCTCTGCTCTCTTCTTGTCAGCTCCTCACACAACCATCTCCAAGACTTCTCCCGTGCTTCCCACAAACTCTGCTTCTCCTCTGCTCTCTTCTTGTCAGCTCCTCACCCAACCATCTCCAAGACTTCTCCCGTGCTTCCCCCAGACTCTGCTTCTTCTCTGCTCTCTTCTTGTCAGCTCCTACCAACCACTCCTCCAAGACTTCTCCCGTGCTTCCCCCAGACTCTGCTTCTCCTCTGCTCTCTTCTTGTCAGCTCCTCACACAACCGTCTCCAAGACTTCTCCCGTGCTTCTCCCATATTCTGCTTCTCCTCTGCTCTCTTCTTGTCAGCTCCTCACACAACCGTCTCCAAGACTTCTCCCGTGCTTCCCTCATATTCTGCTTCTCCTCTGCTCTCTTCTTGTCAGCTCCTCACACAACCGTCTCCAAGACTTTTCCCGTGCTTCCCTCATATTCTGCTTCTTCTCTGCTCTCTTCTTGTCAGCTCCTCACACAACCATCTCCAAGACTTCTCCCGTGCTTCCCTCATACTCTGCTTCTCCTCTGCTCTCTTCTTGTCAGCTCCTCACACAACCGTCTCCAAGACTTCTCCCGTGCTTCTCCCATATTCTGCTTCTCCTCTGCTCTCTTCTTGTCAGCTCCTCACACAACCGTCTCCAAGACTTCTCCCGTGCTTCTCCCATATTCTGCTTCTCCTCTGCTCTCTTCTTGTCAGCTCCTCACACAACCGTCTCCAAGACTTCTCCCGTGCTTCTCCCATATTCTGCTTCTGCTCTGCTCTCTTCTTGTCAGCTCCTCACACAACCGTCTCCAAGACTTCTCCCGTGCTTCCCCCACATTCTGCTTCTTCTCTGCTCTCTTCTTGTCGGCTCCTCACACAACCATCTCCAAGACTTCTCCCGTGTTTCCCCCACACTCTGCTTCTTCTCTGCTCTCTTCTTGTCGGCTCCTCACATAACCGTCTCCAAGACTTCTCCCGTGCTTTCCCCATATTCTGCTTCTTCTCTGCTCTCCTCTTGTCAGCTCCTCACACAACTGTCTAAGACTTCTTCCGTGCTTCCCTCATACTCTGCTTCTTCTCTGCTCTCCTCTTATCAGCTCCTCACATAACCGTCTCCAAGACTTTTCCCGTGTTTCCCCCACACTCTGCTTCTTCTCTGCTCTCTTCTTGTCAGCTCCTCACACAACCATCTCCAAGACTTCTCCCGTGCTTCCCCATCACTCTGCCTTTTTCTCTGCTCTCTTCATGTCACGCCTCACCCAACCATCTCCAAGACCTCTCCCGTGCCTTCCCCCATACCCTGCCCTCTTCCTCTGCTCTCTTCTTGTCAGCTCCTTTACCCAACCATTCGCCAAGACTTCTCCGTGCTTCCCCCATACTTCTGCTTCTCCTCTCTTCTCTTCTTGTCAGCTCCTCAACAACCATCTCCAATGACTTCCCGTGCTTTCTCCCATATTCAGCTTCTTTTCCCTCTCTCTCTTGTCAGCTCCTCAACCCAAAGTTCTCCAAGACTTCTCCCGTGCTTCCCCCACATTCTCTTTTTCTCTGCTTCATTTTGGCTCCTCACACAACAATCTCCAAGACTTCTCCGTGTTTCCCCACACTCTGCTTCTTTCTGACTCTCTCTTGTCACTCCTCACACAACCGTCTCCAAACTTCTCCGTGTTTCCCCCACATTCTGCTTCTTCTCTGCTCTCTTCTTGTCGGAACTCCCCACACAACCGTCTCCAAAAAACTTCTCCCTGCACTTCCCCACAAATTTTGCATCTTCTCTGCTCTCTTCTTGTCGGCTCCTCACACAACCATCTCCAATACTTCTCCCGTGTTTCCCCCACACTCTGCTTCTTCTCTGCTCTCTTCTTGTCGGCTCCTCACATAACCGTCTCCAAGACTTCTCCCGTGCTTTCCCCATACACTGCTACTTCTCTCTTCTCTTCTTGTCAGCTCCTCACACAACCATCTCCAAAAGACTTCGACTGTGCTTCCCCCATACTCTGCTTCTCCTCTGCTCTCTTCTTGTCAGCTCCTCACACAACCATCTCCAAAAGACTTCGACTGTGCTTCCCCCACACTCTGCTTCTTCTCTGCTCTCCTCTTATCAGCTCCACACACAACCATCTGAAATGCTTCTCCCGTGCTTTCCCCATACACTGCTTCTTCTCTGCTCTCCTCTTGTCAGCTCCTCCCACAACTGTCTAAGACTTCTCCTGTGCTTCCCCCATACATTGCTACTTCTCTGCTCTCCTCTTATCAGCTCCTCCTATAACCATCTCCAATACTTCTCCCGTGCTTCCCCCACACTCTGCTTCTTCTCTGCTCTCCTCTTATCATCTCCAATACTTCTCCCGTGCTTCCCCCACACTCTGCTTCTTCTCTGCTCTCCTCTTATCAGCTCCACACACAACCATCTGAAATGCTTCTCCCGTGTGTCCCCCACACTCTGCTTCTTCTCTGCTCTCTTCTTATCAGCTCCTCACATAACCATCTCCAAGACTTCTCCTGTGCTTCCCCCATTCTCTGGAACTCACTGCCCCCAACACATCAGACTCTCCTCCACCTTCAACAGGTTCAAAAGCAACCTGAAGACCCATCTCTTCAGGAGCCTCCACCCTGCAATTATCCTATTTCCGCTACACCACCCTACACACATCTCCATCCCACGTCTTCTGTCCCCTTCCTCCTCCATTGTAGATTGTGAGCTCTCACGGGATGGGACCTCACTCCTGTATCAGTTTTTTATTTCACTTTTCAGTTTTTGTCCTGGTCTTATATTAAGTATGTGAACCCCTTAGTTTGCACAGAGCCCTGGTGCTAAAAAATAAATAACTGACAACTAAAGATGGATGAATATTAAACAGAAAACTTAGACTGGGTTCCCACCTCATTATACCCCAGATCCAAGGTATCCATCAGATTACCATGTGCAAAGTTGCCCCAAAGGACAAGCATAGTCCTACTTGGCTTATGGGTGACATGTCAGATTTTGGCGGTGCCATTTTTTTGGTGTATTTTGAGGCAACAAACTGTCGTAGCCCTCTTCTGTATACAGGCAGTTCCCGACTTACACCGTTCTGACTTACATCTGTCCCCTACTTACAAATGGAGACTTATTGGGCATGCTGGCACTTGAAGTTCCATGTTCCACAGCAGATAGTAGCTGTGGAACGACAAGTTCCAGCATGCCACTTGAGGTGAAAACGAGGTGAAATCTTTTTAACAGGGGCACAGACAGCAAAACACATGTAAAAACCTTCCCTGCACTATCCAAAACTAAAAATAACCCTTTTGTGCTGGAGTTACATTTCATAAATCTACCTGTTCTGACGTACATACAAATTCAACTTAAGAACAAACCTACACTCCCGATCCCGTATGTAACCCGGGGACGGCCTATATGTATGAACAGACGTACACTAAAACTAGGCTCAGTTTGGACCAGGCATGACACATTTGAATGTGCCTAAGTAATGCTATACTATGCAAGGCTACCACACGGCAGATGTTTGAACCCACATATATACCTTCAGGAACACAATATAAACTCATTTAAGGCGCCCTAAAACTGACATGGGGGGCGCCTCTTTTTTCGACGTGTCAAGCTAAGCTCTATTTCTAAAATATACACACTTTCTGTGCAGGCTTTCTACCACAATTTCTTGTCCCACCCAAGAAGCACATATTGTCGGAAAATAGAGTAAAAGAGTCCAAATAGGACTTTGTTCTACTGATGTCTATGGGGCAGCTGTGGGTGCAACTTTTTCATGCTATCCTGACCTGTGACGTAGTGCATAAAGAGGTGGGAACCTAGCCCCCATAGAACAGAATAGAGAACACAGCGCTCCCCTGTACTGGGAACCCCCATAGAACAGAATGGAGAACACAGCACTCCCCTGTACTCGGAACTCCCATAGAACAGAATGGAGAACACAGCGCTCCCCTGTACTGGGAACTCCCTTAGAACAGAAGGGAGAACACAGTGCTCCCCTGTACTGGAAACTCCCATAGAAGAGAATGGACAGAACACAGAGCTCACCTGTACTGGGAAACCCCATAGAACAGAATGGAGAACACAGCGCTCCCCTGTACTGGGAACTCTCATAGAGCAGAATGGAGAACACAGCGCTCTCCTGTACTGGGAACTCCCATAGAAAAGAATGGAGAACACACCGCCCTGTACTGGAAACTCCCATAGAACAGAATGGAGAACACAGTGCTCCCTTGTACTGGAACTCCCATAGAACAGAATGGACAGAACACAGAGCTCCCCTGTACTGGAACTCCCATAGAACAGAATGGAGAACACAGCGCTCCCCTGTACTGGCAACTACCATAGAACATAATGGAGAACACAGCGCTCCCCTGTACTGGCAACTACCATAGAGCAGAATGGACAGAACACAGCGCTCCCCTGTACTGGCAACTCCCATAGAACAGAATGGAGAACACAGAGCTCCCCTGTACAGGAACTCCCATAGAACAGAATGGAGAACACAGAGCACCCCTGTACTGGAACTCCCATAGAACAGAATGGAGAACACAGCGCTCCCCTGTACTGGGAACTCCCATAGAACAGAATGGAGAGAACACAGCACTCCCCTGTACTGGGAACTCCCATAGAACAGAATGGAGAACACAGCGCTCCCCTGTACTGGGAACTCCCATAGAACAGAATGGAGAACACAGCGCTCCCCTGTAATGATTACACCCATGGAACAGAATGGAGAACACAGCGCTCACCTGTACTGGGAACTCCCATAGAAAAGAAGGAAGAGAACACAGCACTCCCCTGTACTGGGAACTCCCATAGAACAGAATGGAAGAACACAGCGCTCTCCTGTACTGGAAACTCCCATAGAACAGAATGGAGAACACAGCACTTCCATATATCAGAATGGAGAACACAGCGCTCACCTGTACTGGAAACTCCCATAGAACAGAATGGAGAACACAGTGCTCTCCTGTACTGGGAACTCCCATAGAACAGTATGGAGAGAACACAGCACTCCCCTGTAATGGGAACTCCCATAGAACAGAATGGAGAGAGCACAGCACTCCCCTGTACTGGGAACTCCCATAGAACAGAATGGAGAGAACACAGCACTCCCCTGTACTGGGAACTCCCATAGAACAGAATGGAAAGAACACAGCGCTCCCCTGTACTGAGAATTCCCATAGAACAGAATGGAGAACACAGCACTTCCATATATCAGAATGGAGAACACAGCGCTCACCTGTACTGGAAACTCCCATAGAACAGAATGGAGAACACAGCGCTCTCCTGTACTGGGAACTCCCATAGAACAGTATGGAGAGAACACAGCACTCCCCTGTAATGGGAACTCCCATAGAACAGAATAGAAAGAACACAGCGCTCTCCTGTACTGAGAATTCCCATAGAACAGAATGGAGAACACAGCACTCCCCTGTACTGGGAACTACCATAGAACATAATGGAGAACACAGCTCTCACAAGTACTGGGAACTCCCATAGAACAGAATGAAGAATACTGCGCTCCCCTGTACTGAGAATTTCCCATAGAACAGAATGGAAAGAACACAGCGCTCCCCTGTACTGTGAATTCCCATAAACAGAATGAGAACACCAGCGCTCCCCTGTACTGGGAACTCCCATAGAACAGAATGGAGAACACAGCGCTATCCTGTATTGGGAACCCCCATAGAGGAGAATGGAGAACACAGCGCTCCCCTGTACTGGGACCTCACATAGGACAGAATGGAGAACACAGCGCTCCCTTGTACTGGGAACTCCCATAGAACAGAATGGAGAACACAGCGCTCCCCTGTACTGGGAACTCCCATAGAACAAAATGGAGAGAATACAGCGCTCCCCTGTGCTGGGAACTCCCATAGAACAGAATGGAGGTTTAAATCCATAAAACACCCGAAAAGTCACAGACAAGCAGCGACATTGTGCACGATGACGTCCATAGCCACATGGCATACCAACATATATGAAGTCCTCCGCTCCAGCCCGCTGCTGCCCCGGGCAGATATTTCTACAAAAAGCCACAAGGGAACAATCAAGACAGAAGAATAATTTCCCAGAGAGATGTGTCTGATATTCATTAGTGATGTGGAGGAACATTCTCATCATTGTGCATCAGAGAATAACCTTTTGTACATCAATTTGAAACCAGTAATCTTTCTATGAAGATCCAGACGGTAATTAGAAGGCTGAGGATTAATTGTGCTGCCGCGCATTGATTCCGTAGAAAGGTTCAGCCCGATTATTGCTGCTTTTAAGTTATAGTAGAAATATAAAACTACACTTGTTCTAACATCCCCGTCCAATATACGGGAGCCGCACAGGAGAGACCAGCTCAGCCCGCTGTCATACCACTGCTCTGATTAATTGGCTGGAGCTGAGCAACCTGATGGAATAAATACTCAGATTTCCAATTTTTTTGGTTAATTTTTGCTCACAGTAAAGGCCCATGTAATTATGGTCAGCAAAGCGGATCAGTGGTTAACACAGTGCAGCACGGTGGCTCAGTGGTTAGCACAGTGTAGCACGGTGGCTCAGTGGTTAGCACAGTGTAGCACAGTGGCGCAGAGATTATCTCAGTGTAGCACAGTGGATCAGTAATTGGCACGGTGGTTCAGTGATTGGCACGGTGCAGCACGGTGGCTAAATGGTTAGCACAGTACAACATAGTGGATCAGTGGTTGGCACAGTGCAGCACGGGGGTTCAGTGGTGGGCACAGTGCAGAATGGTGACTTGGTGGTTAGCACAGTGTAGCACAATGGCTCAGATGTTATCTCAGTGCAGCACGGTGGATCAGTGGTTATCTCAGTGTAGCACAGTGGCTTAGTGGTTACCACAGTGCAGCATGGTGGATCAGTGGTTGGCACAGTGCAGCACGGTGGTTCAGTGGTGGGCACAGTGCAGAATGGTGACTTGGTGGTTAGCACAGTGTAGCACAATGGCTCAGATGTTATCTCAGTGTAGCACGGTGGCTAAGTGGTTAGCACAGTTTATCATAGTGGCGTAGTGGTTAGCACAGTGCAGCACGGTGGATCAGTGGTGGGCACAGTGCAGAATGGTGACTTGGTGGTTAGCACAGTGTAGCACAATGGCTCAGATGTTATCTCAGTGTAGCACAGTGGCTTAGTGGTTAGCACAGTGTAGCATAGTGGCTCAGTGGTTAGCACAGTGCAGCACGGTGGATCAGTGGTTATCTCAGTGTAGCACAGTGGCTTAGTGGTTAGCACAGTGTAGCATAGTGGCTCAGTGGTTAGCAAGAAGTGTTTCTGTTCTCTCTGAGTTTACATGGGTTTCCTCCAGATACTCTCATATTCCCCAACACTCCAAAAAGCATACTTATAGGTTTGTCTGGAATTCAGACTGTGAGCCCCAATGGGGACGGGGACCAATGTGAATAATGACAATTTCTGTACAGCGCTGTGGAATATAATAGCGCTACATAAATGAATAATATCAATAATGTAATTAGCAATATAACAGCCCCAAGTTGTACTGAGCCAGGTTGTATTTTGATCAAAGTGTGCACTAAAAAACTCTAGTGTATGCAGGTAAGAAAGTCAGTAGTAACGCAGTTTAATATTCCATAAATCCAGTGTCTGTATAGGTGGGAGTATCTGCTGTTGCTGCACCAGTGTTTTGATTTCAGTTGTTTTTTGGATGTGTTGACTAATTTTTGTACTTTTTTGCCTAGTGGCTTCGTCCATCTTCCACCCATGCATTCCAGCCATCTGCCTGAGGCCTATATAATCAGTGTCAGTGGAGCCTGCTGCCCTGGATGTGTGGAGGTTTTAGCGCCTCAGAAAAGCAAATCTAGGGTTAGCGACCTAGGGTGGGTGTACACAGAGCCGGGACGACGGGTGGGTGAAGGTAGGCGACCGCCTAGGGCTTCACTTCATCCCAGGCATGAAGGCGGCACAGATAGTTATAGAGTGGGCTGAATTTGACATTGGAAGGGGAGAGGTCGGGTGCTACATGTCTTATTTGCCTAGGGCACCAGAATACCCTTGATCAAACCACAGTTTGATCAAAGCTTGCACTAAAAACCTCTATTTTAAATTTAGTGTTTGTATGGGTGTTAGGGCCTAATGGGGCTGCTGTTTTTTTGTGTTGAGTATTTTTCTTTCTGTATTACGGATACAAAAATATGCACTAGTGTCTGTTTTCAGCTTTTTTTATGTGCTGGCTAATTTTTTTTTTTTTTTTGTAGAACTCCCTCCAAGGATCTTCAGTGGATTGCACAAACAGTGGTTCTGATATGTAATCATTGAATGGAGGCTTGGACTGGCTCACTGGGAGGTAGGGGAAACTCCTGGTGGGCCATTGGGTATGGTTGGCCACTTTCAGGAAGAAAGATAGAGAAAAAGAGGCAGAAACCAAGGGCCAAATGTATGAAACGGTTTTGGTCTAAAACTCACTTTTTCCCCCATAGAAACCTATAGGCAAAAAAGTGAGTTTTAGAACAAAACCGTTTCATACATGTGGCCCCAAGTGTCAGAGTGCAAGAGTCATGTGCAGCATATGCAGTCTTGTAAAGTATTAACTCCACTGATGGGTCCTAAGAACAGCCTTACTGGTGGGCCCCAAGATTTAACTCCACTGGTGGGCACCAAGAATCAACTCCACTGGTGGGTCCCAAGAATCAAGTCCACTGGTGGGCCCCAAGATTTAACTCCACTGGTGGACTCCAAAAATCATCTCCACTGGTGGGCCCCAAGAATCAAGTCCACTGGTTGGCTCCAAAAATCAACTCCACTGGTGGGCCCCAAGAATCAACTCCACTGGTGAGCCCCAAGAGTTCAACTCCACTGGTGGCCCCAAGAATTGAACTCCACTTGTGGACCCCAAAGAATGTAAACTCCTATGGTGGACCCCAAGATTCAACTCCAGTGGTGGGTCCAGATTCAAGTCCACTGGTGGGACCCAGAATCATCGCCACTGAGGGCCACAAGAACTCAACTCCACTGGTTGGGGCACCAAAATCAACTCCACGGTGGACCCAAGAATAATTTTTTTTTTTTTTTTCCCCATTTCCACTGGGTGGCCCCAAGAATAAAGTTTTAATGGTGGGCCCCAAGATCAACGTCCACTGGTGGGCCCCATGAATCAACTCCACTGGTGGACCCCAAGAATCATTTCCACTGGTGGCCCCAAGAATAAGCTCAATTGGTTGCCCCAAGAATAAACTCTACTGGTGGGTCCTAAGAACAGCATTACTTGAGGGCCCCAAGATATAAATCCACTGGTGGGCCCCAAGATATAACTCCACGGGTGGGCTCCAAAAATCAACTCCACTGGTGGGTCCCAAGAATCAAGTCCACTGGTGGGCTCCAAAAAATCAACTCCACTGGTGGGCCCCAAGAATCAACTCACTGGTGTAGCCCCAAGAATCATCTCCACTGTTGGGACCCAAGTACAAACTCCTTGCTGGGCCCAGTACTTCTCCAGTTGTGGGCCCCAAGAATCAACTCCACTGGTGGACCCCAAGAATCATTTCCACTGGTGGCCCCAAGAATAAGCTCCACTGGTGGCCCCAAGAATAAACTCTACTGGTGGGCCCCAAGTTCGACATTGAATGAATGACTTAGTATTCACCCTCCCAGTCAAAATCTTAGCATAGTAGAGTAAGTAACATTTACAAAACGTCTGAGAGGACAGGACTACTACAAGGATAGCACGAATGACCACATATATTAGTTTACTCCAAATTTTGGATTTTGGATTGATGTGGGCAGTCAGTCGATAAATCGATCAACCTCATCTGTAAAAAGCAAAGCAGGTCACAAAATGTTGGTGTTCCTTCCGTATGGCTACAGTGTCCATTATCCAATATTATAATATGTATCATGTCTCTGCCATGACATCACCGACTCTTGAATTATAAGGTCATTTCTCCGAGAGACTCTTTGTGACTCTTTGCTCCGTGTTGATGTAGGACGTCTTTGTTTGCCATTAACAATTACAGGGTATATATATAATAAAGGATATCTTTTTTCCTTGTAAATGCCGTCATTGTTGCAGATGACAGGCTTTTTCTTCAGGAGATCTGGAGGTGGAAAAACCTGAGGAAGTGAATGGACATGCCGTGTTTGCCTACAGTTAAAACCTTGCCCTCTTATTGGGCTTAGGGAAAATAGCACAACACATAAACACATTATACCAGGAATGAATTGTCCGCTCTGTTGGTGTTGTGCTCGGCAAAACAAACATTTCCAGTTCATTTGCTGATAAGTAACCCTGGTCGGATTACAATTAACAAGCAGAGACGAATCGGGGAGGTCTCGCCGGGCGGCTGGGCCCATACCTGCTGTAAGTACTTGAACCTAGAAAATAATACTTAAAAAGACCTTTTCATTCCCCCGTAAGCTTGAAATACTCAACGGTTCAATGTGATTCCTTCCCTCTGAGTGATGGGTCGCAGGAGAGCTCAGAGGTCCGCTGTCCACAAAGGGCCCCCAGGATGTCTGAGGATTTAGCAAATTCAGGGGATTTGAACTAACAAAGAAATTGTACAGTCGGAGAACATAGAATGAACTCGTGTTTGAAGTCAAAAAAGCAATAGCTGGATTTTCATACAATCTAATGCGCCACTGCTAAGGATATGACCATTAGCTATTGCTTCAACTATTAATTTGGAAGTCGTGAATTTTTTATTTTTTTGGGGGTTCTAAGATCAGTCATCAAACATTTTTCAGGCAATCTCATAGTTTGCTGAAAATGTTGGTAATTTGCTTGTTCGATTTAGCTCTAAAAAATTTAGGGCCACATGTATGAAAATTGTTTAGGTCTAAAACTCACTTTTTTGCCCATAGGTTACTATGGGCAAAAGAGTGAGTTTTAGACCTAAACAGTTTTCATACATGTGGCCCATGGAGTTGCCTTGAAGGGTTTCACAGGCAACCATTGGTGTGTGCACATTGAGTGACAACATCTTGGAGACTTACCTACTAAAACTCCGGGGGTCATTGCCCTGACCACATGTTTGATAAATTCTTTCTTCTGCCACTTGGTATTATATTTTGGGAGACTTAGGGCGCGTCCCCATGGCGTCCCACATGGTGGGTTTATCCGGCCGGTATTTGTCCGGTTTGTGTGCCGTGCACACGGCACGCAGGGAGACAGTCACCAACTTTTCTCGCGAAATAGCGGAGGAAAGCCATCCCCCTTCCACATTGACTTGTTTCTTATTCCGTCCGAAAACCAGACGGAAGAATAAACAAGCACAACGTTTTTCGGGCCGCCGGGTGGAAAATCCGTGCAGTGGGGACCAAATGGGTTTTCCATAGCAGCCCGTTTGGGGTCATTATCATGTTGGATACTGTCCTGCAGCCCAGAAGAGATGGGATCATGCTCTGCTTCAGTCTGTCACAGGACATGTTGGCATTCATGGTTCCCTCAATGAAACTGTACTCGCACAGCATAGCAGCACTCATGTAGCCCCAAAAAAACCAGGACACTCTACCACCACATGCTTGACTGTAGGCAGTCACACTTGTCTTGTTGCTCCTAACATGGTGCTAGACTGCCACACATGCTTGGACACCATCTGAACCAAATAGGTTTTTCCTTGTCTCAATCAGAATCACGAACATTTTCCAGTAAACCATGTCTTTAAGTTCTGCTTGTCTTCAGCAACTGTTTGCGTGCTTTCTTGTGCATCATTTTTAGAAGAGGCTTTCTTCTGGGACGACAGCCATGCAGACCAATGTGATGCAGTGTGCGGCATATGGTCTGAGCACTGACAGGCTGACCCCCCACCCCTGTGGGGGCAGCACTCATCTCTGGATATGACCCTGAGCACATGCACCCAACTTCTTAGGTCGACCATGGCGAGGCCTGATCTGAGTGGTACCTGTCTTATTAAACTGCTGTATGGTCTTGGCCACCGCGCTGCAGCTCAGTGTCAGGGGGTTGGCAATTTTATTGTAGCCTCGGCCAGCTTTATGTAGAGCAACAATTCTTTTTTCAGATCGTCAGACAGGTCTTTGCCATGAGCTTGATTGTAGACTTCAGTGACCAGTATGAGAGAATGTGAGAGTAGATAACATCACTAATTTATATACACACTGCCCCATTCACACCTGAGACCTTGCTTCACTAACGAGGCACATGACACAGTGGAGGGAAAATGGCGAATCGGGCACAATTTGTCCATTCTCACTTAGGGGTGCACTCACTGTTGTTGTCACTTAGGGGGTGTACTCACTTTTGTTGCCAGCAGTTTAGACATTGATGGCTGTGTATAGAGTTGTTTTGAGGACACCAAATTCACACTGTTATACAAGCCGTGCACTGACTACTTTACATTTTATCAAAGTTTTAGTTCTTCAGTGTTGCCCCATGAAAAGATAATATATAATATTACCAAATACAGGGGTTGTATGTCACCTTTACATGTGCAATTGTAGGTTAGCACACGGTGTGTTAGGATAGCATTTTAGATGGGTCAGAGATTCCATAGGTTTTGGCTCTTGCTTAACAGTATATATGAATATATAAATGTGATAAAAAAAAAAGTTATATTTATTTTTTGATATAATTTAAAAAAAAGCTTGTCTGTAAAGAAACACTGAGGTAGCGGGTGGCTTTAATTTGTTTGTGATGGTGCTGCTTGACTTTTCCCATAATTCTACACCCACTTAATGCATGTGTATCCAAGGGAAATATAAGGTTAAATACAGAGAAGAAGAAAAGAAATCAAAAGTCTTTCCCAGTAATGGACAAAATAATACTTTCAAAAATTAACTGTAAGTCAAGAAATTGCTCCGAGGTCTTTTTTGGTAGGCGGAGGGGCGGCCACCCGGAGGAGAAATGCTTTCCATCCATATTTCATGATTACATCTAGCAGTCTCCTTTGTCATTTCAGGAACAGGTCCGTCACTGCTCTTCCATGCCCCGCTATTAACAAAAACATTTTATAAGGAGTTTATGGATAAAAAAGACAAACTATAACAAATGAAGAAATATTTCATCATTTCTTTCAAGGCATTTTCTAGGTTAGGAGAAAACAAGAGTTTTAAGGGGTTGTCTCACTACAGGGATTGCTGCTTTTTATATTAAAGATCTTGCAAAAACAAGTCACTTTGCATATCTGTGTCCATTTAATAGTGTCTTTCTTTTCCTAGATTTACCCTCTGCTTCAGTCTCAGGTTGCTATAGCTACAGACCCTGTTCGATCTCTCCTGATCATGCTGCCAAGCATCTGGTTGCGTATAGCTACAGACTGTTTGATCTTCCTGATAGGTGCCAGCACTGGTCATTTAGCTAATCACTTGTTTGATCTCTCCTGATAGGCTGCAGCACTGGTTGCTATAGCTTAAAGAGCTGTTTGATCTTCCTGATACGGCTGCTAGCATGGTTTCTATAGCTAACAGACCTGTTCATTCTCTCACCTGATAGGCTGCCTGCACTGTGGTTGCTATAGCTACAGACTGTTAGATACCTCCTGATAGGTGCCAGCGCTGGTTGCGATAGTACAGACCTTTTAGATACCTCTGATTGGCTGCCAGCGCTGGTTTGCTATAGATACTGCCTGTTTGATCTTCTTGATAGGCTGCCAGCATGGTTGCATATAGCTAAAGCCTGTTCAATCTCTCCTGCTAGGCTGCTGCACTGGTTGCTATAGTAAAGACCTGTTTGATCTCTCTTGATAGGCTGCCTCGTGCTGGTCGCTTTATAGCATTCAGACCTGTTCAATCTCACCTGATAGGCTGCCATCACTGGTTGCTATAGCTACAGACCTGTTTGATCTCTCTTGATAGGCTGCCAGTGCTGGTCGCTATAGCTACAGACCTGTTCTATCTTCCTGATTAGGCGGCACATCGTTTGGTGCTATAGCTACAGACCTAGTGTCCTCAGAAGGTCATCACTGCAAGATAGTAGTAGTCAACAGACACTGAATTCTAAAATGAAACTGAGAAAACAGGACTGAGATAAGATGAATCGATGTAGTGAAGGACAACCCTTTAAACACTCATTAACATTTCTTTATGACTCTTGTGCAAGATGAGTGCACCGGTCACTGCCTCCTCAGAAATCAACACAGTCCTCTCCTCTTGTTCCCATTTTTTCCACGATTTCATTGGCTTCAGACTCTTGTGCAAGATGAGTGCACCGGTCACTGCCCCCTCAGAAAGCAACACACTCCTCACCTCTGGTTCCCAATTCTTCCGCAATCTCATTGTCTTCAGACTCTTGTCCCCCTCCTCTTACTCTTGTGCAAGATGAGTGCACCGGTCACTGTCCCTCTCAAAATCAACAAACTCCTCTCCTCTTGTTCCTATTTTTTCCACAATCTCATTGGCTTCAGACTGGTCTGCCCCTCCTCCCCCTACGTGCTGAACTAGAGGAATCTTACTCTACCGCCTTGGATACGTTTCTTTCACTCTATTTCTTTTTTCCCCACTTTGCTAAAGTCCATCCTAATTTGTAAAGCCGCACGAGTCAAACTGTTCTGCTTTTCTAAATGCACAGCAATGGGTATCCCAATGTTCAACTAATTAACTAACACATGCTTCTTCGGAGTGGATTGAGTGGAGCTTGTAACTGCATTAGCTTAAGGCAAACAACACACAGAATATCTGGCACGGGGCCTGGGGCGCTGCGTAACGACACTGAGATACAGTTCTGCTCTGCAGTACCTCATGTTACGTCAGATTTATGCACATCATTAAGGCCATATGTGACTGATTATTTTCTCCATATTGCTCTTTCTATATTTGTCAAATTTAAACATTTTACAACAGTGTTAGCACTAAGATAAATAAACGGCAACGGCCCGGATGGAAGAACTCAATTTCGATTCCCGGAGATCTCCAACATTTCTTCCTCTCGGATTTTGAAAGCATTAGGTCCTAAAACCCCAGATTAAAATGTGAAAAATGCAGGTGTGAGCTCAAGATTGTAATCCCCCCGCTGTTTGTTTAAGACGAACTCCGCAAGTTTGAGAAAGAGGCAACTCGGGGTCAAGCGGGAGACACGGCGAGGGCCGCCTCGTGGAGCTCCGTTCACGAGGGGAGACTAACAGTTCATCAAATGGCACGGTGGGTTCAAGCCTACAACACCTCGTGACTTATGGCCGTTTCTCTTTGCCTGGGTTTTGCCGGTTAACGATAGTAGTGTTTAAAGACGCTGGTTATATTATTAACTTCTAGAAAACAGAAACAGATGTGTTTGGTTACCGCGCCATTAAATCTATGATTTACATAGTACCCAGGATTCGACTCAGGCTGAGCCCAAGCCAAACGGTCTAATTTGCTGGAGGTTTACAAAAAAAAACCTGATCTGGTTTTTGTAAGGGTTGAAACACTTTAAACAAAATCAGAAAAGCAGTCGTAGGTCGTGATTAAGGATGGAATTCCCATTTGGGTCATGTAGAAAAAAAAAAAAAGCGTTTTGGACGAGGTTCCTCCTTTTCAAGCAGAAGTGAAATAGATCTTCTATCCTGGATTTCGACCCATTCACCTACTTTCAAAAAAGAAAAAAGAAAAGGAAGATAAGTTTGTTTCCCAGGAATGCTGGACAAAGACAATGCCAGCACGTTAGTGGGGAATGTACCGTGAAGCCAGTGGGAGACCGGTAAAGATTTTTTTTGGGAAGGGTTTTTCCAAAATATTCACTATTTTTGCATTTTGGGGCTGGAAATTCGAGGCGAAAAAAACTGTGATCAATGGCTTTATTGATTTGTATTAAAGGGGTATTCCAGTTTCATTGATTAGCTTTAAACATGTGGGCAATTGTAAATAAAGATTATTTGACAAACCACTATGCTGTTCTGATTTTGCTTGCTTTCAGAGATAGAACTTTAGTTATCTCCTGCTTTTGTATGCAAGCTTCCCTAGGTTATCGACGACCTGTCTCTTTTGTAAGAAGCTTCAGCAGTGGCCACCTCTATCTGCTCTAACAGGATATAGCAGCAGTAGCCACCTCTCTGCCTTAACAGGATATAGCAGGCAGTGGCACTCTATACTGATCTACAGGTTATGCAGCAGTGGCAACCTCTATCTGCTCTAACAAGATATAGCAGCAGTGGCCACCTCTATCTGATCTAACAGGATATAGCAGCAGTGGCCACCTCTATCTGCTCTAACAGGATATAACAGCAGTGGCCACCTCTATCTGCTCTAAACAGGATATAAAGCAGTGGCGCCTCTTATCTGCTCTAACAGGTTATAGTAGCAGTGGCCACTCTATTGCTCTAACAATGGATTATAGCAGCCAGTGGCCACCTCTATCTGCTCTAAAAGGTATAACAGCAGTATTGGCCACCTCTATCTGCTTAACAGGATATAGCAGTCATGTGGCAACCTCTATTGCTCTAACAGGGATTTAACAGCAGTGGCCACCTCTATCTGCTCTAACAGGATATAACAGCAGTGGCCACCTCTATCTGCTCTAACAGGATATAGCAGCAGTGGCCACCTCTATCTGCTCTAACAGGATATAACAGCAGTGGCCACCTCTATCTGCTCTAACAGGATATAGCAGCAGTGGCCACCTCTATCTGCTCTAACAGGATATAAAAGCAGTGGCCATCACATCCAATTCTGCTCTTTTTAAACAGGATTATAAAAGCGATTGGCCTCCCTCTATCTGCTCTAACAGGATTATAGCAGCAGGGCCCACCTCTATCTGCTCTTTACGGATATAGCAAAGCAAGTGGACCATCTATCTGCTGTACAGGATTGTAGCAGCAGTGGCCACCTCTTCTGCTACTAAACAGGATGTAGTAAAGTGGCAACTCTTATCTGCTCTAACAGGATATTATCAGCTGTGGCCACCTATATATGCTAAGATATCAGTATATAGCTGCAGTGGCCACCTCTATCTGCTCTAACCGGATTATAATATGCAGCTGTGGCACCTCTATCGGCGTCTACCAGATATAGACAGCAGTGGCCACCTCTCATCTTCTTAACACGTGATATAAGCAGCAGTGGCCACCTCTATCTGCTCCCTATCCGGATATAGCATCAGTGGACCTCTTTCTGCACTAACAGGATATAGCAGCAAGTGGCCACTCATCTAATCTGCTCTATACTAGGATATAGCAGCAGTCGGCCACCTCTATCTGCTCTAACAGAATATAGCAGCAGATGGCCACCTCTATCTGCACTAACAAGATTTTATAGCAAGCAGTGCCACCATCTCCCTATCTGCTCTAACGGATTATAGCAGCAGTGGCCCTCTATCTGCTTCTAACTGAGTTTATACAGCAGTGGCAACCTCTATATGCTCTAACAGTATATTTAGCAGACAGTGGCCATCCTATATCTGCGTATACATTTGTAGCAGCAGTGGCCACCTCTATCTGCTCTAACAGGATATAGCAGCAGTGGCCACCTCTATCTGCTCTAACTGGATATAGCAGCAGTGGCCACCTCTCTCTGCTGTAACAGTATGTAGCAGCAGTGGCCACCTCTATCTGCTGTAACAGGATATAGCAGCAGTGGCAACCTCTATCTGCTCTAACAGGATATAGCAGCAGTGGCCACCTCTATCTGCTCTAACAAGATATAAAATCAGTGGCCACCTCCATCTGCTCTAACAGTATATAGCAGCAGTGGCCACCTCTATCTGCTCTAACAGGATATAGCAGCAGTGGCCGCTTCTATCATGCTGTTCAGGAGATATAGTAGATAGTGGCCTCCTCTTATTATGCTCAAACGGATATATACAGCAAGTGGCCGCTTCTATCTGATGTAAACAGGATATAGTAGTAGTGGCAACCTCTATTGCTCATTAAACAGGAGTATAACCATGCACGTGGCCTCCATCTATCTGCTCTATACAGGATAGCAGCAGTGGCCGCCTTATCTGCTCTAAACAGGATATAAAGCAGTGGCACCTCTATGGCTCTAACAGGATATAACAGCGCAGTGGACTCACCTTATCTGCTTCTACAGGATATAGCAGCAGTGGCCACATCTATCGGCTCTAAAAAACAGTATTATAACAGCAGTGGCAGGCCCCCCTCTATCTGCTGTATCAGGATATAGATAGCAGGGGCCACCTCTATCTGCTGTACTGGATTTTAGCCGGCAGTGGCCACCCTTATATGCTCTAACTAGGATTATAGCAGCAGTGGCCACCTTCTTTCTGCTCTAACAGTGATATAACGCAGTGGGCGCCTCTATTCTGCTGTAACGAGATTTAGTAGCAGTGGCCCTCTATCTGCTGTTGTAAACTGGATATAGCAGCAGTGGCCACCTCTATCTGCTCTAACAGGATATACGGGCAGTGCCCACCTCTATCTGCTCTAACCGGATATAGCAGCAGTGGCCACCTCTATCTGCTCTAACAGGATGGTATAGCAGGCAATTGCCGACTCTATCTGCTTCTAACTGGATATTAATATGCAGTGGCCGACTCTATCTGTCTAACAGGATATACGGGCAAGTGGCCACCTCTATTGCTCTAACAGGGTTTTACGGGCAGTGGCCATCCTCTTTTTGCTTTAACCTGGATATAGCTGCAGTGGCACCTATATCTTAGCTCTAACAGGTTATAGCAGAGGGTCGCCTTATCGCTCTACAGAGACATTTGCTGCAGTGGCCTATCTCTATCTGCTCTAACAGGATATAGCAGCAGTGGCCACCTCTAACTGCACTAACAGGATATAGCAGCAGTGGCCACCTCTATCTGCTCTAACAGGATATAGCAGCAGTGGGCCATCTCTCTGCTCTACAGGAATAGTAACAGCAGTGGCCACCTCTATTGCTCTAACAGTATATAGCAGCTATGTCCAACCTCTATCTGCTCTAACAGGATATAGCAGCAGTGGCCACCTCTAACTGCACTAACAGGATATAGCAGCAATGGCCACCTCTATCTGCTGTAACAGGATATAGCAGCAGTAGCCACCTCTCTCTGCTCTAACAGGATATAGCTGCAGTGCCGCCTATATCTGCTCTAACAGGATATAACAGCAGTGGCCTCCTCTATCTGCTCTAACAGGATATAGCAGCAGTGGCCACCTCTATCTGCTCTAACAGGATATAGCAGCAGTGGCCACCTCTATCTGCTCTAACAGGATATAGCAGCAAGGGACCCCCCACCCCCCCCCCCCACCCCACCCACCCCCCCCCACCCCCGGCCACCTTCTATCTGCTTAACAGGATATAGCAGCAGATGGCCACCTCTCTCTGATCGAACTGGAAAAAAACCGACAAAAACCAAATAAAAAAAATATTGATAGTAGCAGCTGTGGCACCTCTATCTGCATCTAACAGGATATTTGCAGCAGATGGCCACACTTATTGCTGATAAACCAGGATTTAGCAGCAGTGGCCACCTCCTATCTGGCTCTACAGTACATAGCAGCAGTGGCCACCTCTATCTGTCTAACAGTTTATAGCAGAAGTGGCCTACCTATAATCTGCTCTACAGAGATATAGCAGCGAGTGGCACACCCTATCTGCTCTAACGTTTTATAGCAGCGTGGCACCATCATCTGCTCTAACAGGACTTATGAGCAGCAGTGGCCACTATTATCCTAGCTCTAACAGGATATAGCAGCAGTGGCAACCTCTATCTGCTCTAACAGGATATAGCAGCAGTGGCCACCTCTATCTGCTCTAACAGTATATTGCAGGCAGGGGCCCACCTCTATCTGCTATATCAGGATTATAGCACAGTGGACACCTCTCTCTTGTCTAATCAGGATGATATAGCAGCCGCAGTGGCAACCTTATCTGCTCTAACAGGATATAGCAGCAGTGGCCACACCCTTCTGCTCTTATAGGATATAACAGGCAGTGGCAGCCTTCCTATCTGCTGCTAACAGTATTATATTGAAGCAGGGCCACTCTATCGCTCTAAAATGGATATAGCAGCAGTGGGACACCTCTATCTGCTCTAACAGTATATAGCAGCAGTGGCTACCTCTATCTGCTCTAACAGTATATAGCAGCAGTGGCCACCTCTATATGCTCTAACACAGATATAGCAGCAGTGGCCACCTCTATCTGCTCTAACAGGATATAGCAGCAGTGGCCACCTCTATCTGCTCTAACAGGATATAGCAGCAGTGGCCACCTCTATCTGCTCTAACAGGATATAGCAGCAGTGGCCACCTCTATCTGCTCTAACAGGATATAGCAGCAGTGAGACACCTCTATTGTGTAACAGGATATAGCAGCTGTGGCCCAACTCTCTCTGCTCTTAACAGGATATACAGTTGTGGGCCACCTCTATCTGCTTAACAGGATATAGCAGCAGTGGCTACCTCTAATCTGCTCTAACAGGATATAGCAAAAAAAAAAAAAAATAAAAAAAAAAAACAAAAAAAAAACAGTGGCAACCTCTATCTGCTCTAACTGGATATAACAGCAGTGGCCACCTCTCTCTGCTGTAAACAGGATATAAAACAGCAGTGGCCACCTATATCTGCTTAAACAGGATATAACAGCTGTGGCCACCTTATCTGTTCTAACAGGGATATAGCTGCAGTGGCCACTTATTGACTCTTACAGTATATAACAGCAGTGGCCGCCTCTATCTGCTGTAACAGGATATAGTAGCAGTGGCCACCTCTATCTGCTGTAACTGGATATAACAGCAGTGGCCACCTCTATCTGCTCTAACAGGATATAAATGAAGTGGCACTCCAATCTTGCTCTAACAGGATATAGCAGCAGTGGCCACCTCTCTCTGCTCTAACAGGATATAACAGCAGTTGCCACCTTTATCTGCTCTAACAGGATTTAGCAGCATTGGCCCACCTCTATCTGCCTCTAACAGGATATAAAAGCAGTGGCCACCTCTATCTGCTCTAACAGGATATAGCAGCAGTGGCCACCTCTCTCTGCTCTAACAGGATATAACAGCAGTGGCCACCTTTATCTGCTCTAACAGGATATAACAGCAGTTGCCACCTCCATCTGCTCTAACAGGATATAAAAGCAGTGGCCACCTCCATCTGCTCTAACAGGATATAAAAGCAGTGGCCGCCTTTATCTGCTCTAACAGGATATAAAAGCAGTGGCCACCTCTATCTGCTCTAACAGGATATAGCAGCAGGTGGCCTCCGCTTGCATGCTCTAACAGGATATAGCAGCAGTGGGGCAACTCCATTGCTCTACAGATATAACAGCAGTGGCCACCTCTATTATGCTCTACTGGATATTACACCAGCAGTGGCCACCTCTATCTGCTCTAACAGGATATAACAGCAGTGGCCACCTCTATCTGCTCTAACAGGATATAGCAGCAGTGGCCACCTCTATCTGCTCTAACAGTATATATCAGCAGTGGCCAACTCTATCTGCTCTAACAGGATATATCAGCAGTGGCCACCTCCATCCGCTCTAACAGGATATAACAGCAGTGGCCACCTCTCTCTGCTCTAACAGGATATAAAAGCACTGGCCACCTCTATCTGCTCTAACAGGATATAACAGCAGTGGCCACCTCTATCTGCTGTAACAGGATATAACAGCAGTGGCCGCCTCTATCTTCTGTAACAGGATATAACAGTAGTGGCCACCTCTATCTGCTCTAACAGTATATAGCAGCAGTGGCCACCTCTGGAGTAGAACTGCCAGCAGCCTGAACTGGTTAGTGGGGGTGCTGATGCTGTAGAACCCCACAGACTGTACAGGACTGTGACGAGTCGAAGCTGTAGGAATTGTGGATCCCCGAGGCTGTAGCTCTGTGAAACAAAATGGTGA
The DNA here is from genome assembly GCA_025379985.1 of Phyllomedusa bahiana. Classification (NCBI taxonomy): domain Eukaryota; kingdom Metazoa; phylum Chordata; class Amphibia; order Anura; family Hylidae; genus Phyllomedusa; species Phyllomedusa bahiana. The sequence continues at coordinate 50,887 of JAODAL010016822.1, forward strand.
GACAACCCCTTTAAAGACGTCAGGCAGGTTCTCTTTTCTTTTTGAGTGAAAATAAGCCCAAAATGAATAGCATGCAGCCCCATCCCCCCATCCCCACACACCGGGTGGTGTCTCGGCTCCAATGCAGATTTTTGCAATTTGGTCCAACAGTTATTATAGCAAAGTTATAATAAACCTGTCGTTACGCTGATTTATACTGGTTTTTCATTTACGCGACAATATTTTTTGCTTAATAAGTCACCGAGGCACAAAGAGGGGAAAGTCAGGCTGCAGAATATAAAAGTATTTATGGAAGAACTAAATCTATTTTTATTTTTCACAACCTATAGAGACCGCCTGGAACCCTGTTATGGAGACTGCATTGCAGTATGAAGAAAACAAGGTCTGAACTTCCAAACCTCAGCGGGCTTCATAGCTTCCTTTCTACGTGAAGCTCGCTACCTCCAACAAAAAGACAAACAGCTTTGTAACGAAAGTAGAGAGGAGCATTGGTAACTCTCCTGCTGAATGATGCCTATTAGCTGGAAACGGCGAGATCCAGAGGCTGCACAGCTGCGGCGGCGCCGGCTGCACGACTCCCCCGGCCTCTGGAATCCTGAGTAACAAATTCACAAAGAAGAGAGAAAAACATAAACACAGAACAATGAGCCCGAAAGACAATGGCAGTGTCCAAAGAGAAGGGTCTGATGGGTGTCGCCCCCCCCCCCGCTCTCCCGCTAAGGTCTATAAGGGAATTCTGTATTAATTCCCTGCGGCGCCACCACTGGGGACATTAAGAATTACATATTTGTCATGAACCCCTATTTATTTTTTTATTTAGTCAGTTTTCTCCTCCCTTCCGTAACTTTTTCATTTCTCAATCTACATAGTTATCTGGTACCATTGACCGTACTATATAATGTACTGGGAAACTCCTCCAAAAATTCTTAGTCAGTGGCAAATGAGAACAAAAACGTGAAAGTGCCAGTTCTGTTGTTATAAACGTTCGTTATAAATGATGCATTCTCTGTAATCTGCAGATCGTAATATAGATCCATCCGTTGTTGTTTATTTATAGACTAATAGAAGTCTTTGGGCTATTTATCCATTATAACCCTATTTGTATATAATATATATTAATATATTTATATAGTTATATATCTTTAGCCACACGTTTATTTTTTTTTTCCTAGTGTATTATTTTATGAGACCTAGATTTTGTATAGCTTAGGTTCCGGGTGGGGTCGGGGTGGGTGGGTTGGGTGGAGGGGGGTGTGTGCTGGGGAGGTGTGTGGCATATTGGGGCAGGTGCTCCACATATGTGCTAGGTAGGTGACAATCTAGGGCATTGTTAGGTGTCTTTTTTTTTTTCCCTCTGGGGAGATGTTTATATCCATTTTATAATTCTTTAATAATAATAATTATAAAAATTAAGTCTTAATTTATAAATAGTGCAAGTTACGTCACTGTGGTAGCTTGTGTCATTCTGCAGATCGGAATGAGCCCGGTGATGTCAAATATGTTGGGTTTTCGTTGTGTTTTAGTATTTAAAAAAATAAATAAAAATGTTCTCTATTTTTTTAAATTTCTCTTTATTTTTTTAATTTGTGCTACATCGTCATTTTCTGCGACCAGCAACTTTTTGATTTTTCCAGCTGTGGTCCTGAGTGAGGGCTTGTTGTTTGCCGAATGAAGCGTAGTTTTTATTGGTACTATTTGGGGATAGATGCGACTATTTGATCACCTTTGTTTAAAAAAATTTTGAGGACGTGAAATGACCAAATAACTGCAATTTTGGCATTGTTTTGTCTATGGTGTCCACCGAACGGGATAAATAATGATAAATAATGTCATATGTTAATAGATTGGACTTTTATGGACATGGTGATACCAGTTATGTGAAACTTTGTTATTTTTGTATTTGTAAAAATTTCAAAATGGTTGTGAACTGGTAATTTTATTTATTTATAAAATTCCTTCCTTCCTTCCTTCCTTCCCTATTTCCTTCCTTCCTTTCCGCCCTGCTTCCTTCCTTCCCTTTTTTCCCTTCCTTCCTTCCTGGTCCACTGGGTCACTGTTGTTAGTTGGTGTAACCTACGCCAGGGAGTGAAGTCTGAGGAGATCCCATTCTTGGACTTGGCTGCTTGGAGGACCTTCCTGGTCACTGCCCCTGACGTAGGTCCTCGAGGTGACAGCCGACTTGCAGAGTAGCGTGATACCAGAGGATGAGGCAGAAGCGTAGTCAGGAACCAGCAAATTGTCAGGGCAGTCAGTGTTCTAGCGAGGTCGGGGTCCAGACATAAGGTCGCGGCAGGCGGCAGATGAAACAGATTGGTCAGGTATGGAGCAAGGATTCGGCAATATGAAGCCAAATGATCAAACGATCAGAAAACAGAAAACGCAGCTATTGGACACCAACAACTTGGCAAAGGACATCGGGTGAGATGTCCTGAAGTAGGCGATGGTCAGAAGTGATTGGCTGTGCACAGGTGGGTGGCGCATGCTGGCCCTTTGAGTCAGAGAGAGTTGGCTAGAGGACTATTGCAGACAAGCAGCCAGGTCGAAAGCGCAGGGGAGTAGGAGAGAGGAACACGCCGTAGGGAGCGAGAGACAGGTATGTATGCAACTGGGGCACAGGCAGAGGAGCGGGCATGACCATGGACTGGCAGAGGACTGTGGCACGTCCCGTTACTTGAGACTTTCGGTAAGGGACACGGGCGCAACTGTGGAGTGCTGCACATCCCATTACACTATCTTTCTAACTATTTAATCATCATTGATATCTATTAGTCTATATATTTTCTTCCGGGCTTTGCACCTTTTCTACATTACAAGTGCCAGGAACATATACTAATGATATATTTTATTTTATATAAATCACTGTATCGAATTATATATCTAACTTTCTAATCTGTTATCTATTTCTTTCTCATTTATATGTGCTCATGAATCTAGTATCTATCTCTTATATCAATTTATCTCATATCTATTTATTTATCTATCTGTCTGTCTTTCTATCTCTGTCTGTCTTTCTGTCTAGCTATCTGTCTGTCTCTTAATCTATCTGCCTACTGTAGCGCCTCACCTTCGTCCGGTCGCCATCTTGGGCCGGCTCTGGGGGTTCTCGCTTACTGAATCGCCATTTTTGGTAAAACGGTTTGGCACAAACTACTTCCAACTCCAAGGAAGCAGTGTTAAAATGGCTCAGCCAGTTTTATTGAGGCACATGCAACAAATAATACAAATACGCATCTAACTCAGGCCGTCTGGCCACTGACTAAAAAAAAAAAAAAAAAAAAAAAAAAAAAAAAAAAAAAAAAAAAAAAAAAAAAAAAAAAAAAAAAAAAAAAAAAAAAAAAAAAAAAAAAAAAAAAAAAAAAAAAAAAAAAAAAAAAAAAAAAAAAAAAAAAAAAAAAAAAAAACCAGGGGTTTTGGGGGGGGGATGTTCTAAGCCAGGTTGGGGTCAAAATAATTTTCCCCACGGGCGGAGTTAAAAAGGATTGGCCCGGTTTTTTGGGCAAATTTGGGAAATAACCCAAAAAAAAAAAAATTTTTTTGGAACAAACGGTCAGAAAACAAAAAAGCCCCCCCGGGGTTTTTGGAACCCCCAACAACCCCTTTCAAAGGAAAAAACGGGGGGAGGTTTCCCCGAATCGTTGGGGGCAGAAATTATTGGCCCGTGCCCAATCGGGGGGGCATGCGGTCCCCCGAAGCCAGAAAAAAGGGGCTTTTAAGGCCAGTGGCCCAAAAAAAAAAGAGCAAAGGGCAAAAAGCGGTCCCGGGGGTAGGGGGGGGGGAAAAAACCCCCCCCTGTAGGGGCCGGGGAAAACCCAAGTATAACGGGGGGAACAGGGAAAAGGAAAACGGGGGGAAAACCATGGGCTGGCAGAAAGGACCCCGGGGCCCGTCCTTATTGGGGGCTTTCTAAGGGAACAATGGTGGCGCAACCCTGTAGTCCCCGCGCCCTCCCCTTACACTTCCCCCTTTCATAACTATTTAAACTAAATTTTAATTTTCTAATTTTTCTATTTTTTCTTCTTCTTTTCACCCTTTTATAATTACAATCGGACCATAAACTAATTATTATTATTTTTTATTTTAATTTTTAAAACAAATTATCAATTTATATCTAAATTTCTAAACTTTATCTAATTTCTTTTTCTCCCTTTATTTTCTGTTTTATAAACTCTTAAACTAAAACTTTTCATATTTTTAAATTTTTCTTTTTTATTTTTATTTTATTTATCTTTCTTTCTTCTTTTCTATCTTTTTCTTCTTTCTTTAGCTGTCTTCTCTTAATCTTAACTACTTCCTAAACCTTTGTTTCTTCTGTTATACATCTATCCTTTATCTATCCCACTATCAAACTTAATTTTCTATCTACTTTTAACTATCTATCTTTTCTATCTCAAAAAATCTTCTTTTTATATCTTCTATCCATATTTTCTATCTAAACTATCTTAAACTATCCTTTTATCCTTTTATTTTATCTATTACCCATTTTTATCTATTCCTATTTTCATATCTATCTATCTATTTTATCCCCCAATCTATCTTTTCTATCTATTTTATCTTTAAATTTCCTATCTATCTAATTTTCTAATAGTATATAATTTTCTTCCCATTTTAAACTTTTATTTTTCTATCTATCTATTTCTATCTATCTATTTCTATCTATCTAAACTATCTATTTTATCTTTTCTATCTAAACTATCTATCTATTTTCTTTTCTTCTACGTCTATTAATCATTTTTGGTTTAAGGGGTATACAAGGGGGCACAGAGTTCCTATTCCCCCGGGAAAATTTGAATTTCCCCCACCCGGGGATTTAGGATCCACAAGGGAGGCCCTTTTTCTTTTTCCCCCTTTCTGGGGTAAGTAAGACTTTTCAAAAAAAGGGGGATTTTTTAAAGAAACCCCCGACACAGCCGGGATTAGTTTTAGTAAACTAAAGCAAAAAAACCATATGGGTTTTAAAACAAAAAGATATAATTTAAAAACTCGGGAGGGGGGGGCAATCAAATTTTGAGATCTGTATCCTCCTGTCTTGGAAAGGGGAGAGGGTTTTTTTTGGGGCCTTCCCTCCCTTGGGGGGGAGAGGAATTTTTTAAAATAATGAAAATGATAAGGGAGGGGGAGAGCGGACTCTTTTTAGGGGTCGGCCCCCGGAATCCGGGAAAATCCCCGTCACCCGGGGGGAGGTCGTTCCGTACAAAGTGTCTTTTATGTGGTTTTCTTTCCATTTATTTTTTTTTTTTTTCCTGTGAAGCCCCTTTGACATTGAATAAAACATGAAAAGTAACCAAACCCTTGCGGGCCCGCTTCCCCCCCCACCCCCGGGGGGACAACGGGTATTAGGGGTTTTTCGGGAGGGCCCCGGCCCCCCTTTTTTTGGGAAGGACAGAAAGCACAATGAGAGTATTTTTTAAAGGGGCCTTAAACACCAAAAACATGTATGGGGGTGGGTAAATAGAGATAAAAGGGCCCCTTGGGGGTATCCAGCAGGTGACTTTTCATAGGGATTTTTTGTTTTTGGGCCCCCTGTAATCCCTCATTGGGGGAACAATTACTCCAGATAGTAGTAATTATAAACCCAAAGGGGAAATCATTACCCCTAAAGATATGGAATTTTTTTTTTTTTTCTGCTATTTGTGCTGTTATCAGTCCACTCGCATGGCTGCCCACGCTATTCTAGGGCACCAAGTGGCTTTTTTTCATTAGTTTTGCACATAAAGGGGTTTTCTCACCATTCAGTTTCACGACAGGCAGCTTCAGACTCACACTTCCTGTTTAGGTTGTGGGTGGTTCTACAGCTTAAAGGTGTTATCTCACTAGATCGATTCATCTCATCTCAGTCCTGTTTTGTCGGTTTCATTTTTGAATTCTGGGGTGTGTTAACGGTTTTTCTGGCTTTTCGTCCTCAGTGTCAGACTGTGAGAACCCCCGGTCTGTAGCTTGAAAACGTGCTGGCGCCTATCATGGAGATTGAACAGGTCTGAGTTAGTGACCCAAAGGGCAGCCATCATGGGATCAAAAAAGGTCGTAGCTATAGGACCACGCAGGCGCCTTTCAGGGAGATCGAAAGGTATGTAGTATAGAACCAGTGCTGTCGCTTCAGGAGAGTTGAAAAGGTCAGTGCTATTTGTGACTGTGTTGAGCGTTATTATCGAAAAAGTTGAAAACGGCACAGTTTTTATGTTTATGAAATTTTGAGATCATGCGTTAATTTTGGTTAAAATCTGTGCTTCTTAAATTTAGATCCGCCCTTTTCGGCGCCCCTGTCTTTTTGGGCGGCCGCAAATCAGCTTACAAAATAGAGCGGGTGAGATGTGTGTCGACGTCTGACTGGATGTGTAGGGTTGCGTTTGGGGGCTGGAAAATCACATGCCTCTTTTTAATAGAACAGCGTTCTGTTTCAGCCCAGTGTCTTCGGTCTCTGGGATAGGCCCTGCGCTTCCCTTGGGGCCCAAAACAGCTCAGCGAAATTTTTATATTTGCCCAGGAAACTCTACTTTAGGTGACCCTTCCAATTTAGTTAGATTAGAGTTTTGGAAGATTTTATGTAGTTAGCTAGAGAATTTAAAGCAGATTCCCGTGAAAAGTCCCCGGCGGGGGGAGCGGGGGGGGCCCCCCGGGGCGAAAAGACAAGCTCTATCTATAAAGAACACTGGATAAAAGTTTTACCAAGATTAGTGTAGACATTTAGTGGAATGCTTTATTATTAAAAGTTTTCTATTGAAAAATTTTTGGATATTGGGCAGCCTGAATTATAGGATACACATTTTTTCTAGTAACTGAGGTCCTTTGTTAGGTGCAAAATCCATTTTTTTTCAGTATACATTTTCAGTAGGTGTTCATTTTCAATTTTGCCCCTTCCCTTTGTTGATTATCCCCTTGCAGTTAAATTAGAAATCCAGCAATTTTTTAGTCAGACAGGTTGATAGGTGCCAAAAAATACCTTGTTTATCCAAATACATTACAGATACGTGTTTTTTGACTTTGGCGCACTACAGCTTGTTCATTGAGGCAGCTTGCATTTAAAATTTTGAATACAGCAATTTTATGTCAACAGGTGAATTGTAGGTGGCAAAAATACTTTGTTTTATCCGAATACATAACAGATACGTGTTTTTTTCACTTTGGCGCAGGCCAGCTTTGTTGATAGATCTACTTTGCAGTTATTTTTGGAATCCAGCAATTTTGTTTTAAATTTTAGGGATTTGAGAGTAGCTGTGATTTGCCGTCTTTTAATAAGAGACTTTCCAAAACTCTTCCATACCTTCTCAAATTTTTATCTTTCTGAACATGGAGAGAAATTCAGGGGGTAAGCGAGCAAAGAGGGGGGTGGGACATGGAGGTAGAGGTACGAGAGAAGGTGTTTCCTTCCAGGGGCTGGCGACAACACGCATGCCAGCGGATGTCAGTTGCAGGACGTCAGGCCTGTCACGTGGGTCAGGGCCTGTAAATTTAAAAGTAACGAACAGCGTCGCCAATCTGTCCTTCAGTGGTTAATGCAACCTGCATCTAGCAGTCTTCCCTGCTCGTCCTCCCAGCCCGGGCCCACAAATCTGTGGGTCATGTAGATTTAAGGGTCTTGCTGTGGCCCAGGACAGGTATAGTCAATGTCCGTTCAACTAAAAGGGGGTTTGGGAAAGACCCCTTTTTTTCGGCACTTTTTAAATGTGGGGGTCATGCAGGTTTGGGGCTCATGCTGCGTTCCAGGACAGGGATATTCAATGTCCAGTTCAAGTAACATGATGGTTCAAATCATACTGCCTTTTTGGCACTTTTTAATTTGTGGGTGATGCAGGTTTAAGGGTCAGGCTGTGGTACAAGACAGGGATAGTAAATGGTCTGTGACTTTTTTTCTGTGACTTTTATAACCTAAGTGTGTTGCCTAAGATGTTAGCATGTATCCATTTGACTGTTGTGGATGTTAATTTAAGCTTTTTCCAGCCTTGTTTGGGTGTTTAAAAATGAAGGTGTTGTTGCTCTCCCATAGACTTTAATGGTCATCGCTCATAATAGACGTCACTATCGAAAAAAACCCTTTTCGATAGCGGGGACTATCGACTATCGATCTATCTCGATAGCCAACGCAATCGCTCAACACTAATAGTGACCTGAGGAGCTGATGCGGCCCATACAAGAGGGGATATCTATTAATAGGTAGGACACTGTTAATGGTCATATATTACAAAGTGACTTTTTTTGCAAGTTCTTCAACATAAAAAGCAGTAATCCTTGTAGAGAGACAACCCCTTTTAGACTCCACCTTCCTGGTCGGGCTGTGTGCAAATCTATAGCAGTAATTGGCATGTCAGCTCTGATATTCCTAGCTATTCCTGTTACAGTGACATGAGAGCTGGAGATTTATGATCTGTAGTGCACAAGACTACAGAGCTCTAAAGAGTAAAAGTTTATTATTAAGTTAGGTAAATGAACTCCACTGCTAGAGATAAGACTCAGCAGGGAGTGACTCACCATGGTCGAATGGCAGTTTGTGGAGCAATGAGATTAAAGACAGAGGAGAGAGAGGTGGGGAGAGAGGGTCAGTATCAGAGAAACGTGTGCTCTAAGAGGAGATAAAATCTTTATCTCCTGAACATAGCAAAATCAATACAGCAATGTATTTGTTAATAGTCTTCATTTACCTTTTACTACAGGTTAATGTTTAGTTTCTGCTTTCTTTTCATGCATAAACAGCCCCATCTTGTCCATATGCTATGTCTGTTATCGCACCCCTGCCCTATTCACTTGAATGCGGATGAGCTGCAATACCAGACAAGACCATGGACAAAGGTGGTGCTGTTTCTGGGGGGAAAAAAAGCTGGGTATTAATAATCTTTGACAACCTTTACCTGTGAAGCTCCGATATCCTTAGAGCCCACAATTTGCATGTCTGACCAGGAGACATAAAGCTGTATCTTGGGCAGATAATGAAGAACCAGTGATCTGCAGGCTCCATGCTGGACGGCTAAAGGGCAAATTGTAACTATCCCTCGCAATTATGTAGATAGAGGATAACAATCCACTCCTTTAATTACAGTCTTTAAGTTACCCTCCAGCTATAAACTTCTCTGTATTGTTCTAGTGATTCTCCAAAGGTCTTACTCCATCAGGACAACCTGTACTCATTGATATGATGGTGGGGGCTGTAAAAGACTTGGGGGGCCTATTGAATTGTGCAATGTGGCTTCTCCGGGCAATAGCAACTCACTGTTTGCTTATACAGAATTCTGGTGACCCGTTTCCTTTATCTAAGGGTGAATGGACCATAGAGGCAGCCTTTGTTGGTGCCTATGGGAACACATAGTGAAGCCCTGGGTGGTCATATCAATTTTGTTTTTTGGTTGCTAGTACCTGAGATGGGCTTCTCTTAACACTGCATTACATTAAAGAGATAATAGGAGCTTCTGTTTTGGAGGAAACGCCTGGTACCATCATAGAGAGAGGTGTCTCAACCCAGTGTTTTCATATCCCCATACTAAAGGGTAGAAAGTACCTGAGATGGGAACCTTTTTACACCGCATTGCATCAAGGGTCATCGATAAGGCAAATCATGGAGGAAAGCATTCCATCCCTGAGTAGTCTCATCCCCTCTGCTATTGGGTTGCAAGTACCTGAGCTGGGTATCTCTTTACACTGCACTGCCTCAAGGGTCATGGACAAGGCAAACTAAGCATGAGGAGCCTCCGGTCCCTGGCATCATCAAACATTAGTGAGGACAAACATTAGGACCTTCTGTCCTTGGAATCAAATCTGTGGCCATCATAAGGGACTCATTATGATCTTTGCTCTGAGGCCAACTCTCTTCTTTGTTTTTGCCATAGTGCCCATGGTGGGAGAGGTGGGCAAACCCTTATTGGTCACACCCCTTTGTTGTAGGGTTGCAAATACCTGGGTTGGACACCTCCTTGCACTGCATTAGGGTCATGGATAAGGGAAAATAAACATTAGGACCTTCTGTCCTTGAAACAAAAATATGGGCCAACATGAAGGACTCACCATGATCTTTGCTCTGAGGCCAACTCTCTTCTATGTTGCTGCTATGGTGCCCATGGTGGAAGAGGAGGTCCAACCTTTGTTGGTCACATCCTCTTTGATGTTGGGTTGCAATCAGCTGGAATGGGCACCTCTTCACACTGCACTGCTTTAAAAGGGTTGTCTCACTACACGGATTGCTGCTTTTTATGTTAAAGATCTTGCAAAAACAAGTCACTTTGCAATATTGCAATATGTGTCCATTAACAGTGTCCTACCTATTCCTAGATATCCCCTCTTGTATGGGCTGCATCAGCTCCTCAGGTTGCTATAGCTACAGACCTGTTCCTTCTCTCCTGATAGGCTGCCAGCACTGGTTGCTATAGTTACAGACCTGTTCTATCTCTCATGATAGGCTGCCAGCACTGGTTGCTATAGCTACAGACCTGGTTTCTACTGCAGCCTAGTGGAAGCCAGTAAACACGCCCCTGAATTCAAAGTGAAACTAAGAAAACAGGACTGAGATGAATCAGTGTAGTGAGACAATCTCTTTAATTAATTGTCATGGATATGGAAAAACAAACATTAGGCCCTACCATCCTTGGAAGTTAAACATGGCGCCATCATGAAGGACTCATTATGATCTTTGCTTGGAGGCCATGGTGCTATGGTGTCCAAGGTGGGAGAGGTGGCCCAACATTTCTTGGTCACAACCCCTTTGCTATTTGTTTGCAATACCTGAGATAGGACCCTATTTCCACTGCATTACATTAAGAGTCATGGACATGGAAAAAACCAAAGTAGGTCCTACTGTCCATGAAGGCAAAGCTGGGCACCAGCATGGCAGGCTCAATATGATCTTTACTGTGAGGCTAACTCACTTGTATGTATGGCACTCATGACTAGGAGAATTATAGCACCAGCAGATGCAGCAACATATCCATATTCAATAGGAGTGTCTAACGCAGCTTCTATTGATGTCTTTGGAGATACGGATCAGCCCCTCTGGAAACGGTCGCAGTCCGCCAACAGTCTGCTAGTTATGTGTAAAGAGGAGAGGGGCCCCCGGAAACACAGCAGATGCATAATGAAGCTGTAACCCCTATTAAAATATATTACACCATGTCATTGAATATTGGAACCAGCAGAAGAACCTCTGAAGTTTGTAGCTGGAGGGGCCCTGGCGATGATTTTTTGGCGTTTCTCTATATGTGCTTGCGAGCGGCGAGTGAGACTTTCATTTACAGAAACTTAGATTTTAAGCTTTTACTGAAAAATGATTATGAAACGAGAATCGTCCACTCAAGCGTCGCCGCCGCCGAGCCTGGAATTGGCACCGGCCAGTGATCCTGATGACTGTAACGCACATTACACTGTGTTACAGAATTCATCCCGTGCCTAAGACCGAAATCTGACTCCAATACACACAAAAAACCCCTCCACTCACTTTCTATGGAAAAATCATTTCATCCCCATCTCCGAAGGTGGATTTCAGACAATTGAATGAGGCAGCTACCTGCGAATGACAGAGGGCGGCATTTTCATAAACTGCTTTGTGTGGGATATATTTCATCCATTGGAAGTTTACAGCGTTATGTTCGGGACCCAGAATTCACCTCTCCCTTGATATTTGGATGAAGCTTGAAACTCAATTATATCCATCCTTCAGAAATCAGCTTATTTCTGCAAAAAAATCTCTTTGTTCTTTACAAGTCCAGGAAAGCGGGCCGCAGAAAGCCAGCTTTTACGTGGGTTAATATTGAGGAGTTGTTATTTGGGATTTCTCTGGCTGCCGAGGATAAACTTAATGCAGACCATGTGTTTGCTGATTCTGCAAAGAGGGCAGCAGTATATGGGAGGTTGGGGATAGTCACAGACGTGAATTAAGTGGACTGAAAAACAAAGTATTTATCCTTTAGGATTTAATCTTCAAAATGCTTTGGTTTGTAATTCAATGTTCCCTAATACTATAAGTACTAACATTGTGCTTCTTATAAAGGAGAGTGGTGAGCGCCTGCACGGTCCGAAGACCAAGCGTCCACTGCGGAAGGCTTTATAATACTATGGGCGCCAGTTTTCTGGTACAAAAACGTTGCGCTTGTGAACCTGTTCAAGCTCTAAAATGTCTTTCCTGTGCACTGGTGTCCAAAACTGTCCTCAATATCCCATGTGTGGCCCCCACTAGTGAACTGTATAGAGGTGACTATGAAATTCTTATATACAGGAGCCCAAAACTGTCCCCAATATCCCATGTGTGGCCCCCACTAGTGATCTGTATAGAGGTGACTATGTCCTTATACACAGGGGCCAGTACTGTACACAATATCCCATGTGTGGCCCCCACTAGTGATCTGTATAGAGGTGACTATGTCCTTATACACAGGGGCCAGTACTGTACACAATATCCCATGTGTGGCCCCCACTAGTGATCTGTATAGAGGTGACTATGTCCTTATACACAGGGGCCAGTACTGTACAATATCCCATGTGTGGCCCCACTAGTGATCTGTATAGAGGTGACTATGTCCTTATACACAGGGGCCAGTACTGTACACAATATCCCATGTGTGGCCCCTCTAGTGATCTGTATAGAGGTGACTATGTCCTTATACACAGGGGCCAGTACTGTACACAATATCCCATGTGTGGCTCCCACTAGTGATCTGTATAGAGGGGACTATGTCCTTATACACAGGGGCCAGTACTGTACACAATATCCCATGTGTGGCCCCCACTAGTGATCTGTATAGAGGTGACTATGTCCTTATACACAGGGGCCAGTATGTACACAATATCCATGTGTGGCCCCACTAGTGATCTGTATAGAGGTGACTATGTCCTTATACACAGGGGCCAGTACTGTACACAATATCCCATGTGTGGCCCCACTAGTGATCTGTATAGCGGTTAATATGTCCTTATACACCGGGGCCAGTATGTAACACATTATCCCATGTGTGGCTCCTATAGTGATCTGTATAGAGGTGACTATGTCCTTATACACAGGGGCCAGTACTGTACACAATATCCCATGTGTGGCCCCCACTAGTGATCTGTATAGAGGTGACTATGTCCTTATACACCCGCCCGGAGTCTCGCTGTGCAGGGAGGAGGCAGGAGGGATCGCTCCCTCCTCCCTCCTCTCCCTGTATGTATGGCGCCGGTGTGTGCTGTACATACAGGTCAGCGGCGCAGGGGGAAGTGACGCACGGCTGCAGGGGAGTGACGCGCGGCTGCTCTCACTTCCCCCCTGCGCCACTGAGGAGATCGGTCGGGAGCTGGCAGCGCTGCAGGAGCCTGGTGAGGTAAGTGGATTTTATTATTTTATTTTTATTAGCTACAGGGGGGGCTCTGCCTGGCAACAATGGGAGCACTACCTGACAACAATGGGGGCACTACCTGGCAACAATGGGGGCATCTACCTGGCAACAATGGGGTCATCTACCCAGGGCCGCCATTAAGGGGGTACAGGCACTACAGGTGTATGGGGCTCGGCCGGTCTGTGAAACAAGGGGGGGCCCGCGGCTGCCAGCAGGTACCGCCCCCTTGCTTCACAGTGGGGCCCCCACACATCTCAGGGGCCCGTTCTATGCCTCCGTGTCACAGCTGCACTCTCCTCAGTAACTGTACATAGAGACAGTTTCAGTGTCTCCTGCACTGTGACCGGAGCAGCCGGGCCCCGCCTCCCTTGTTTCAGTTGTTTGGTAAATAGAACAGGCGCGTGTTGTATTTCCCAAGCTCTAAGCATCAGGGCCGCACAGGCAGCCGCGATGCTGCTGATTCACTGAGGAGGCTCCGCAGCCTGAATACTCCTGCAGAGTCACTGGCTGCCTGTGAAGAGAGACCGGACCCTGTGAGGGGGAGAGAGGGAGGAGGCCAGTCACATGGGAAGCCCGGGAGGAAGCACAACAGCAGCAGGAGGAGGAGGGCTGCTTATCTTCACATAGTGTGTAAAGTAAGTGTGTGCATATATACTGGGCATGGATATGTGTGTATACTGTATATAGATGTGTGTATATACTGTGCATGGATGTGTGCATATATGCTGTGCATGTCTATATACTGTGTGATTAGATATTGAATGTATGTGTACTTACTGCATGTATAAGAATACTGTGTCTGTGAATAGTGATTGTATATAGCATGTGTATATACTGTTTGTGTGTGCAATGTGTATACACTGTGTGTTTGTATAAAGTGTGTGTAGCATGTGTGTGTGTGTATTTTGTATGTAGTGTCTGTATACCTAGCCTAAATTATAAAAAATGCAAATTCTTTTATACCTTACTGTAGCAGATGATGAGATTAATAATAGGTAGATAGATATAAAATAGATATAAAATAGATATGAGATAGATAGATAGATAGATAGATATGAGATAGATATATATGAGATAGATATGAGAGATAGATATGAGATAGATAGATAGATATGAGATAGATAGATATGAGATAGATAGATAGATAGATAGATAGATATGAGATAGATATATATGAGATAGATAGATAGATAGATATGAGATAGATAGATAGATAGATATGAGATAGATAGATATGAGATAGATATGAGAGATAGATATGGGATAGATAGATATAGATATGGGATAGACAGATAGTTATGAGATAGATAGATATGAGATAGATAGATAGATATGAGATAGATAGAAGATACATGGATAGATATATAGTTGTTTATAAGGTATAAATAGATGTCAGATAGATGGGATAGATAAATATTAGATATAGATATGAGATAGATATATAGTTATGAGATAGATAGATAGATATGAGATAGATAGATAGATAGATATGAGATAGATAGATATGAGATAGATAGATATGAGATAGATAGATAGATAGATATGAGATAGATAGATATGAGATAGATAGATAGATAGATAGATAGATAGATATGGGATAGATAGATAGATATGAGATAGATATGAGATAGATAGATAGATATGAGATAGATAGATAGATAGATATGAGATAGATAGATATGAGATAGATAGATAGATATGAGATAGATAGATAGATATGAGATAGATAGATATAGATATGAGATAGATAGATATAGATATGGGATAGATAGATATAGATATGGGATAGATAGAAGATACATGGATGGATAGATAGTTGTTTATAAGGTATATAGATAAATAGATGTGAGATAGATGGATATATATATGGGATAGATAGATATGGGATAGATAGATATGAGAGATAGATAGATAGATATGAGATAGATAGATAGATATGAGAGAGATAGATAGATAGATATGAGAGAGATAGATATGAGAGAGATAGATATGAGAGAGATAGATATGAGAGAGATGGATATGAGAGAGATGGATATGAGAGAGATGGATATGAGAGAGATAGATATGAGAGAGATAGATATGAGAGAGATAGATATGAGAGAGATAGATATGAGAGAGATGGATATGAGAGAGATTGATATGAGAGAGATGGATATGAGAGAGATACTTAGATCAATATGAGATAGATAGATATGAGATAGATAGATAGATATGAGATAGATACTTAGATCGATATGAGATAGATATGAGATAGATAGATAGTTGTTTATAAGGTATATAGATAAATAGATGTGAGATAGATAGATAGATATGAGAGAGATAGATATGGGATAGATAGATATGAGATAGATAGATTGATAGATAGATATGAGATAGATAGTTAGATCAATATGAGATAGATAGATAGATATGAGAGATAGATATGAGATAGATACTTAGATCAATATGAGATAGATAGAAGATACATGGATAGATAGTTGTTTATAAGGTATATAGATAAATAGATGTGAGATAGATGGATATATATGGGATAGATAGATATGGGATAGATAGATAGATAGATAGATAGATAGATAGATAGATAGATAGATAAGATAGATAGATAGATAGATATGAGATAGATAGATAGATAGATAGATATGAGATAGATAGATAGATAGATATGAGATAGATAGATAGATAGATAGATATGAGATAGATATGAGAGAGATAGATATATATGAGATAGATAGATATGGGATAGCTAGATATGAGATAGATAGATATGAGAGAGATAGATATGAAAGAGAGATAGATATGGGATAGATAGATAGATAGATAGATAGATAGATATGGGATAGGTATAAGGTATATCAATAGATATGAAATAGATTGATAGAGAGATTTATAGAAGATAAATAGGAGACAAGATGTGATAGATATGACATAGGTAGATAGATTGATAGATAAATAAGATGTGAGATGATGTCTGTGCTGTTGACTGGCTGTCTCTGGGCAGTGGGCAGGGTGGGCTGAGGCTGCAGCTTCTTCCTGTGCTTGTACCTGGTCCAGGCGCAGTTGGGTGACACCGGGACACTATTGGTGTCCCTGGAAGCGACGTCCCTTTGGGTTTTGTGATTACTAGCGGAAAGATGTCCTGGAGGCCATCCCTGCGTCCATCTCCAAGGAGCGGGTAAGGGGAACACACTATTTGCTTACATTATATTTTAGTCAGGTGTGTGTGTGTGTGGGGAGGGGGAGGGGGGTACAACATTTGTTTTTTTTAATGCTTATCTTTCCTGTCCACTTTGCCTCCTGCAGAATTTTCTTCCAACTTTTTACAGTCACAGAGACTTCTGCAGGATGTATGGCTCACTCCACTGGAGGGCCTAACTGTAGCCAGCAGAAGGGTATGATAGTAGCTTGCTAGAATAACAATATACTGCAGTGCCTAAGTGCTATAGTATATTGTTCCAGCGATCATTTCTATAAGTACCCGAGAGATTGAGAGAGAAAAAAATTATATAACATGGTAATCTAGAGAAAAAAAAAAAAACCGCCCCCCCCTTCCCAGGATGTTTTTTTTTTATTGTGGTTCAGCAAGGCCGTGTTCACACGGCTTATTCCCGACGGATTTGTGCGCCGTATTGAGCGCACAAATCCGCCGTGAATAAGGGGCGGGACGGGGGCGGGGCCGGAGCGCGGCGGGGGCGCCGCTCCTGGCCCCATAGACAATGCATTGTTTACGGCGCGTCCGCGCCGTAAATAATGTGCATGTCACTTTCTCCCCCGCGGCGGATTCGCCGAGCGGGGAGGAGCGACGGAATCCACTGTTCTCAATGAGAGCAGTGGAAATTTTTCCCTTTTGCTGCCGGATTGGCGCCGTACGGGAAACGCAAATCCCGGCGCAGTACGGGCCCAATCTGTGGAAATAAAACCCCTGTGAAAGGGGCCCAAGGGGGGGCCCCGACAATTTGGCTGTATGGGGCCCCGAAATTTTTCCCGAAGGCACCCCCATCTACCCGGCAACGAGGGGGCACTACCTTTGGGGCCCGAGGGGGCACTACCTGGCAACAAAGGGGAATCACCTGGCAACAATGGGGGAAACTACCTGGCAACAGAGGGGGGCCCACCTGGCAACAGGGGGGAAAAATACCCCGGCAACAATGGGGGGCATTTTCCTGGGAAACAGAGGATGGCCCCTACCTGGCAAAAAGAGGGGACATCTACCCCCCCCCCCCCGGCAACCCAAAGGGGGCATACCTGGCAAAAAATTGGGGGACACTTGGGGAAAAAGGGGGAGTTTACCTGGCAAAGGGGGAGTCTACCGGCAAAAGAAGGGGGGACTACCCGGCAACAGAGGGGGGTGTTTACCTGGCCCAAAAGAGGGGGCAAACTTTCCCGGCAAAAGAGGGGACATCTACCCGGCAACAGAGGGGACCTCTCCCTGGCAACAGAGGGGGGCATCTACTGGGGAACAGAGGGGGGACTACCTGGGAACAGAGGGGGGTTACCTGGGAACAGAGGGGGAAAAATTTTCTGGCAACAGAGGGGGGCATCTAAATGGCAACAGTGGGGGGCATTACCTGGAACGAGGGGGCACTAACTGGCAAACAATGGGGGCACTACCCGGGGAACAAGGGGGGATCTACCTGGGAACAGGGGGGGGGCCCTCTACCTTGGGAAAAATGGGGACCCCTACCTGGCAACAATGGGGGCACCTACCCGGCTAACAAAGGGGGGGAACCTTCCTGGCTTCAGAGGGGCATCTACTTGGTACAAGGGGGGGAGGACCCGCCCTTAAGGGGGACTTACCGCTTATGGGGGTTACTACCCGGCTTAATTAAAAAGGGAATTTTACCTGGCTTTCTTCCAAAACGGGTTTTGCGTTAGGTGGAGTTTGGGGGTGGGGTTTTTTAAGGGGGGGGGTGGGAAACCCGGAAAAATGGGCCCTGTCCATGCAATTTTTTGCCGCGGGCGCTACGCGCGCCACCGTCTAACTTCTCCTGCTTTTTTATTTTTTAAAAGTTTGGGAACTATTTTGTTTCACAAATATCCCCTGTGTTTGGGCCCCCCCTAGTGATCTGTATAGGGGTGACTATGTCCTTATAACCCGGGCCGTACTGTACCAATATACCATGTGTGGGGCCCCCCCTAGTGATCTGTATTTTGGTGACATGTCCTTTTTACAAAGGGGCCGTCTTTTAACAAAATTTTCCCTTTTGTGGCCCCCCCTAGTGATCTGTATGAGGGGGGACTATTCCTTATACCCCAGGGGCCAGTACTGTACCAAAATTTTTATGTGTGGGCCCCCCTAGTGATCTGTATAGAGGTGACCCCTTTTTCCCCTTATTTTTTTTCAAAAGGGGTTTCCCGGGTTTTTTGTTAAAAATATCCCATGTGTGGCCCCATAGTGGGTCTGTTTTAGAGGTGACTATGTCCTTTACACAGGGGCCAGTACTGTCCCCAAAAATTCCCTGTGGAAACCCCCCTAGTGATTTATAGGGGGGCTATGTCCCTTTTACACAGGGGGCCGTACTGTACACCCAAAACCATGTGTGGCCCCCTTAGTGATCTGTATTGAGGTGACTATGTCCCCTTTTTCACAGGGGCCAGTTTTCTGTTCACCTTATCCCATGTGTGGCCCTTCTAGTGATCTGTATAGGGGTGGGCTATGTCCTTATACACAGGGGCAGTTTTCTGTACACAATTTTTCCCCTGTGTGGCCCCACTTGTTTATCTGTATAGAGGTGCCCATGTCCTTATAACAGGGGGGCCGTAATGTTACACAATTTTCCCTTTTGTGGTCCCCCCTTTGTTTATTTTGTATAGAGGTGGGCTAATTTCCCTTTACACAGGGGGCCCCGTACTTGAAATATCCAGGGGTGGGCCCCCACTTGTGATCTGTTTAGAGGTGGGGTTTTGTCCCTTTACACAGGGGGCCGTTTTTTAAACCCTTAAACCCATGGGGTGGCCCCCACTTTGTGTTTGTTTTAGAGGTGGGCTATGTCCTTATACAAGGGGGCCAGTACGTACACAATTCCTTTTGTGGCTCCCCCCTAGGATTGTATAGAGCTGGGCTATGTCCTTTTTACCCCGGGGGCCCCCCTACTGTCCCCCCAAAATCCCATGTGTTTGGCCCCCCTTTGTGATCTGTATAGAGGGGGGAATTTGTCCTTATACACAGGGGCCAGTTTTCTGAACAATACCCCATGTGTGGCCCCCCCTAATGATCTGTATAATGGTGAATATGCCCTTTACACAGGGGCCCCTTTTTTTTTCCAATATCAAAGTGCCCACAGCGGGCCTTTTAATGCGCCAATTTTGGGGGTGAGCCTGGTTAAAAATAGAGCGAACGGGGGGTGCGCCGGGTTTTTTGGGGTGAGAAAGGGGCCCCACTTTTGCGCGCCCCTTTTATACATGTCGCCCTAAGTAAATTTTTTGGCATTCTCCCGATAATTTTTTTTATGTAAACATTAAAATTTTATGTCGTATGACCCAGGCTGCTGTAAGGGCAACACACGTGTGACCTAAAAGAGACTTAGGGAATGTGTACCAATTTTTATTGCCCGGGCGTACAGTACCGCCCCAATTTAAAGTGTCTTTGGGGGCCACACTATTAAGCGTGTACTCCCAAAGCCGCCGGGGGGGTTTGGGGGGGGGTGGGGGGACGGCAAACCCCCCGGTCCTATTGCATTCATTACTGCGGCGCATATTCGTCAAGTTTAAAAAAATGGCACTTATCTCCCCCTGGTACAATAAATTGTATTGTTCGTGCGGGGGGGGGGAGGCATATTCCTTGTTCCCCTTGGGGGAGTAGGGATTACCGTAATTAGGGGGGGCATTTTTCCCCCAAAAAAAGACAGTACTCCCCAAAATGTCCCCAAAAAAAAGCCCCCTTTTTTAAATTCCCCTACTTTGCAAACAGCCCTGGGGCTAATCTAGGTCCTTATTGATGACTGTACAGGGCATTTAAGGCTGCATAGGCACCCGGGAAAAATTTTTTTTGTCATTTTTTTTTTTTTTCCCTGGTCGCGGATTGTTTGGGAATCCCAAAAAAGGTTTTTAAAAGATGGGGGGGTCGGAGGGTTTCCCCCACTCCCCGCCTTTTCACAGGACGCTCTAGTTAAAGGAAAAGGGGTTAAACTACTGGCCCTTTCCCGCACAGGGGGCGGGGATGGAAGCCCAACGGGGATCCAGAAAATTTAATGTGCATGTTCCCAAAACTGTCTGTTTCAAATGAAGAATTGTCAAAAAACACTCACTTTGAAATGAATTTTAAAGCTAAGGGCTTTCAGCACCATTTCCTACCAGGGGTACAGCCGACCTACCAAAAAGAGTCAGCGACCCACCAACCCGGGGTACAGCCGGCCTACCAACCAGGTTTCAGCCGACCTACCCAAACCCCATTCAGCCGACCTTTCCAAACCCCGAAATTCAGGCCCATCTACCAAAAAGAGTACAGCCGACCTTTCCCCCAGAGTACATCCCCAAACCCACCCAACCGGGTACATTTCCCCCTACCAAAAAGAGTACGCTGACCTACCAACCAGGGTACGCCGAATCCCACCAACCAGAGTACAGCCCCCTACCAACCCGAGGACAGAAATCTAACAACCCAAAAGGGCAGCCCCTACCCCCAGAGTACAACCGACCCCACCAAAAAGGGGTACAGCCCGGGGCTTTTCCCCCCCCGTTTTACAGCCCACCTAACAACCCGAGTAAGCCAGACCTACCAAACCCGAGTACAGGGCCAAAACTAACAACCAGAGTAAAAGCCGACCTACCAAACCCGAGTCCAACCCACCTACCAACCAAAAGTACAGCCCACCTACCAAAACAGTTTACAGCCCAACCTAAAAAACCAGGTACAGCCGGGTCTACCAACCAAAAAGTACAGGGCCCAAACCCACCCAAACCCGGGTACAGGACCTCCAAAAAAAAGGGCAGGCCCACCTACCAACCAGGTTTAAAACCCCACCTACCAACCGGGGGACAGCCCAACCCACCCAAACCGAGTACGCCCCACCACCAAACCCGGTCCCGCCCCACCTACCAACCAGAGTACAGCCGACCTACCAACCAGAGTACAGCCGAACTACCAACCAGAGTACAGCCGACCAAACAACCAGAGGACAGCCGACCTAACAACCCGAGTACAGCCGACCAAACAACCAGAGTACAGACGACCTACCAACCAGGGTACACCCGACCTACCAACCGGGGTACAGCCGACCTACCAACCCAAGTACAGCCGACCTACCAACCGGAGTACAGCCGACCTACCAACCAGAGGTACAGCCGATCTACCAACCAAGTACAGCACGACCTACAACCAGGGTACAGCCGACCTACCAACCAGAGTACAGCCGACCTACCATCCAGAGTAATGCCGACCTACCAACCCGAGTACAGCCGACCTACCAACCAGGGTACAGCCGACCTACCAACCCGAGTACAGCCGACCTACCAACCAGAGTACAGCCGATCTACCAACCAGAGTACAGCCGACCTACCAACCAGAGTACAGCCGACCTACCAACCAGGGTACAGCCGACCTACCAACCAGGGTACAGCCGACCTACCAACCCGAGTACAGCCGACCTACCAACCCGAGTACAGCCGACCTACCAACCAGAGTACAGCCGACCTACCAACCAGTGTACAGCCGACCTACCAACCAGGGTACAGCCGACCTACCAACCCGAGTACAGCCGACCTACCAACCAGAGTAAATCCCACCTACCAACCAGGGTACAGCCGACCTACCACCCAGGGTACAGCCGACCTACCAACCCGAGTACAGCCACCCTACCAACAAGAGTACAGCCGATCTACCAACCAGAGTACAGCCGACCTACCAACCAGGGTACAGCCGACCTACCAACCCGAGTACAGCCGACCTACCAACCCGAGTACAGCCGACCTACCAACCCGAGTACAGCTGACCTACCAACCCGAGTACAGCCGATCTACCAACCAGAGTACAGCTGACCTACCAACCCGAGTACAGCTGACCTACCAACCCGAGTACAGCCGATCTACCAACCAGAGTACAGCCGACCTACCAACCCGAGTACAGCCGAACTACCAACCAGAGTACAGCCGACCTACCAACCGAGTACAGCCGACCTACCAACCAGAGTACAGCCGACCTACCAACCAGAGTACAGCCGACCTACCAACCA
Organism: Phyllomedusa bahiana; assembly: GCA_025379985.1. NCBI lineage: Eukaryota > Metazoa > Chordata > Amphibia > Anura > Hylidae > Phyllomedusa > Phyllomedusa bahiana. The sequence goes on from JAODAL010016822.1 coordinate 73,337, forward strand.
GAGTACAGCCGACCTACCAACCAGAGTACAGCCGACCTACCAACCAGAGTACAGCCGACCTACCAACCAGAGTACAGCCGACCTACCAACCAGAGTACAGCCGACCTACCAACCCGAGTACAGCCGACCTACCAACCAGAGTACAGCCGACCTACCAACCAGAGTACAGCCGACCTACCAACCAGAGTACAGCTGATCTACCAACCCGAGTACAGCCGACCTACCAACCAGAGTACAGCCGACCTACCAACCCGAGTACAGCCGACCTACCAACCAGAGTACAGCCGACCTACCAACCAGAGTACAGCCGACCTACCAAGCAGAGTACAGCCGACCTACCAACCCGAGTACAGCCGACCTACCAACCCGAGTACAGCCGACCTACCAACCAGAGTACAGCCGACCTACCAACCCGAGTACAGCCGACCTACCAACCAGAGTACAGCCGACCTACCAACCCAAGTACAGCCGACCTACCAACCCGAGTACAGCCGACCTACCAACCAGAGTACAGCTGACCTACCAACCAGAGTACAGCCGACCTACCAAGCAGAGTACAGCCGACCTACCAACCAGGGTACCCGCCGACCTACCAACCAGGGTACAGCCGACCTACCAACCAGGGTACCCACCGACCTACCAACCAGGGTACAGCCGACCTACCAACCAGGGTACAGCCGACCTACCAACCCAAGTACAGCCGACCGACCAAGCAGAGTACAGCCGACCTACCAAGCAGAGTACAGCCGACCTACCAACCAGAGTACAGCCGACCTACCAAGCAGAGTACAGCCTATCTACTAACCAGAGTACAGCCGACCTACCAACCAGAGTACAGCCAACCTACCAAGCGGAGTACAGCCGACCTACCAAGCAGAGAACAGCCGACCTACCAACCCGAGTACAGCCGACCTACCAACCAGGGTACAGCCGACCTACCAACCAGCGTACACCCGACCTACCAACCAGGGTACAGCCGACCTACCAACCAGGGTACCCGCCGACCTACCAACCAGAGTTCAGCCGACCTACCAACCAGAGTACAGCCGACCTACCAAGCAGAGTACAGCCGACCTACCAAGCAGAGTACAGCCGACCTACCAACCAGGGTACAGCCGACCTACCAACCAGGGTACCCGCCGTCCTACCAACCAGTGTACCCGCCGACCTACCAAGCAGAGTACAGCCTATCTACCAAGCAGAGTATAGCCGACCTACCAACCAGAGTACAGCCGACCTACCAACCAGAGTACAGCCAACCTACCAAGCAGATTATAGCCGACCTACCAAGCAGAGTACAGCCGACCTACCAAGCAGAGTACAGCCGACCAACCAACCAGGGTACCCGCCGACATACCAACCCGGGTACCCGCCGAGCTACCAACCCGAGTACAGCCGACCTACCAAGCAGAGGACAGCCGACCTACCAAGCAGAGTACAGCCGACCTACCAACCAGGGTACAGCCGACCTACCAACCAGGGTACCCGCCGATCTACCAACCAGAGTACAGCCGACCTACCAACCAGAGTACAGCACGACCTACAACCAGGTACCCACCCGACCTACCAACCAGGGTACAGCCGACCTACCAATCCGAGTACAGCCGACCTACCAAGCAGAGTACAGCCAACCTACCAACCAGGGTACAGCAGACCTACCAACCAGGGTACCCGCCGATCTACCAACCAGGGTACAGCCGACCTACCAACCAGAGTACAGCCGACCTACCAACCAGGGTACCCGCCGACCTACCAACCAGGGTACAGCCGACCTACCAATCCGAGTACAGCCGACCTACCAACCAGAGTACAGTCGACCTACCAACCCGAGTACAGCCGACCTACCAAGCAGATTACAGCCGACCTACCAACCCGAGTACAGCCGACCTACCAACCAGAGTACAGCCGACCTACCAACCAGGGTACAGCCGACCTACCAACCAGGGTACAGCTGACCTGCCAACCCGAGTACAGCCTATCTACTAACCAGAGTACAGCCGACCTACCAACCAGAGTACAGCCGACCTACCAACCAGAGTACAGCCGGGAATCTTCTTTGATCATGCCGTGGTCGCGGATTGTGGTAATCAAATGGTTAGATGATGGGGATCGGAGGCTTCCTCCGCTCCCTGCCATGCACAGAGACTGCTCTAGTAATGAAGGTGTTAACTACAGCGCCTTTCCTAGCACAGGTGCGGTGATGGAAGCCCAACAGGGAGATCCAGAATTGAATGTGCATGTTCCCAAAACTTCTCTGTTTCAAATGAAGAATTGCTCAGAACACTCACTTTGAAATGAATGAAAGCTCAGACTACAGCCGACCTACCAACCCGAGTACAGCCGACCTACCAACCAGAGTACAGCCGACCTACCAACCAGAGTACAGCCGACCTACCAACCAGGGTACCCGCCGACCTACCAACCAGGGTACAGCCGACCTACCAACCAGAGTACAGCCGATCTACCAACCAGAGTACAGCTGACCTACCAACCAGGGTACAGCTGACCTACCAACCCGAGTACAGCCGACCTACCAACCAGAGTACAGCCGACCTACCTACCAGAGTACAGCCGATCTACCTACCAGAGTACAGCCGATCTACCTACCAGACTACAGCCGACCTACCTACCAGAGTACAGCCGACCTACCAACCAGAGTACAGCCGACCTACCAACCAGAGTACAGCCGACCTACCAACCAGAGGACAGCCGACCTACCAACCCGAGTACAGCCGACCTACCAACCCGAGTACAGCCGACCTACCAACCCGAGTACAGCCGACCTACCAACCAGAGTACAGCCGACCTACCAACCAGAGTACAGCCGACCTACCAACCAGAGTACAGCCGACCTACCAACCAGGGTACAGCCGACCTACCAACCAGGGTACCCGCTGACCTACCTACCAGGGTACAGCCGACCTACCAACCCGAGTACAGCCGATCTACCAACCAGAGTACAGCCGACCTACCAACCAGAGTACAGCCGACCTACCAACCAGAGTACAGCCGACCTACCAACCAGAGTACAGCCGACCTACCAACCAGGGTACAGCCGACCTACCAACCAGAGTACAGCCGACCTACCAACCAGGGTACCCGCCGACCTACCAACCAGTGTACAGCCGACCTACCAACCAGCACCAGGGTACAGCCGACCTACCAACCCGGGTACAGCCGCCCGACCAACCCGCGTACAACCCACCTACCAACCCGAGTACAGCCGAACCCCCACCAACCCGAGTAAAAGCCGATCACCAATCAGAGTACGCCGACCTACCAACCAGAGTACAGCCGACCTACCAACCAGGGGACAGCCCACCAACCAACCCGAGTACAGCGACCTACCAACCCGAGTACAGCCGAACCTACCAACCCGAGTACAGCCGACCTACCAACCGAGTACAGCCGACCTGCCCAAACCCCAGTACAGCCGACCCGCCAACCCGAGTACAGCTGACCTCCAAAACCCCAGTACAGCCCGACCTACCAAAACCAGGTACAGCCGCCACTAACCAACCAGGGTACAGCTGACCTGCCAACCCGAGTACAAACCTATCTACTAACCAAGTACAGCCACCTAAAACCGGTCAGCGATACCAAAAACCGGTACCCGACCCCACCAACCAGGTACGCCGACCCAAAACAGGTAAGCCGACCTACCACCAAGGGGACAGCGACCTACCAACCCGGGTACAGCCGACCTACCAACCGGTCAGCCGACCTACCAACCGGAAAAAGCCACCTACCAAAACCCGGTTTCAGCCGACCTCCAACCGGGTACAGCCGACCTACCCAACCCAGTACAGCCGACCTAAACAGGTACAGCCCCTACCCAACCCGGGTACGCCCACCTACCCAACCCCGGGCAGCCCACCTACCAACAGGGTTAACCGACCCTACCAACAGGTACACACCCCCCCCAACCATACACCCGACCTACCCCAAAAGGGTACAGCCGACCTACCAACCAGAGTACAGCCGACCTACCAATTAGGGTACAACCAATCTACAGAGTATTACAGAAACTGCATATAACAGTACCCAATTTTTGGGTAGCTATATGGGATGCAGAATTAGCAGCCACTACTGGGCCCTGCAGCCTGAGGGGCCCAAAAGCCCTTCTGTCACATAGGTAGACACCAGCATTGTAACTGTTACATAGTAGCTGGGGGGCCCCATTTCACTTTTTGCACTAGGGCCCAGGAGCTTCAAGTTACGCCTCTCATATCAGCCTGTAAGGTCCATGACTATAGGGGGTACAGATGTAAGAGTTGCACCCGGCCATTGTCTTTTAGGGGGCACAAAGCCCCTCTGCTATATAAGATATCAGCACATGGCAGGTGCATACCTCCCAACTTTTAGAGATTGTAAAGAGGTAAATGTCAGGCCACACCTCTAGCCGTGTCCAAACACATGACATCACACGAAGACACACCCAAGTGTCCAAACCATGCACACACGAAGACACACCTCTAGCCGTGTCCAAACACATGACATCACACGAAGACACACCTCTAGCCGTGTCCAAACACATGACATCACACGAAGACACACCTCGAGCCACGTCCACACACATGACATCCCATCAAAGCACACCTCTAACCACGCCCAAACACATACATGCTAACTTTTTAGCCAAAAAGGGAGACATTTTCAGGATTGCATTGTATCCAATAATGAAATATTAAGTACATTGTTATGTAATATACAGCAAGGAAGCAATCAGATACTTTTTAAAGCAAGATAGTCAGATTATAGATGCAAATCTGTTTCCTAAATGAAAAAGTGGGACATTTATAGAGCTCAGAGGGACCTGGGTTAAAAATAGGGACTGTCCCTCCAAAAGAGGGACACTTGGGAGGTATGCAGGTGGGGAGCACGCTGCAGATCATGCATTGGGAGCTTTAGGCTGTATCTACACAGCACAGAAATACCTTCAGATTTTGGCGGTTTCGGTATTTTGAATCCTCTGAAAATCCGATGCTACCTTGTCTGATAGAAGCAATGATAGTCTATAAGCCAGCTCAAATGGGTCCTAGGTAAAAGGTGGGTTGTCGGGTCCCACCATTGAGTGTTTCTGGGACACCGGGGGGTTTTTATTTTAGGGGCCCACCCTACAGTGTGTAAAGATGTACCTGCCTCCTATACTAGCCTCTTGCTTTTTTGCTTCTTCTGAAAATTTATGCAGTTACATACAACCCCAGGTCTATCATCCCTCAGGGCCCACCGGGGGTTTGCCCTATTCCCCTGTGGGCCAGTCCCAGCCTGTATACAGCATAGATGTTTTTACCATCGGGTTTAGAATCCGGTGGAATATGTAACATGTTGTACATTCCGCCGGATTCCGCTCAGATTTGCAATTGAATGTATGGGACAGACGGCAAATCCGAAAACTGACCGTGGCTTTTATGCAAATCTGCACCCAAAACCGTGGTCCTGCCGTGATCCAGCAACGACAAAATGTCATCGGATTTTGGACACCATTTTGACATAAGCTGTGTGGCCCCAGCGGCCGTGTAGTTTTTGCATTTTCTCCTTGTGACCTCCACCTCCTCTATTAACCACGCTAGGATTTCCAGAATCAGAACGAACCGCGAAGAGGTGATTGAAATTGGAATAAAAAATACTGAATACATAAACCCGGCCTGGAGGCAGGTCTCTCCTCGCCTGCAGCCATGTGCACTCCGCGCTCCACTTACCTGGTAAGTAAAGGAATCTATGTAGGAGAAGGATCTGACAAGAAACAGACGAGGACACAGAACAATTGTCAAACAATCAGAACGAAAATGGTCGTCAGGACTGGGTCGCATTTGCCCATATGCCGACTTTTTCCCCTCCCTGCCGGACTAATACCTATAGGAGTGATGGGTCTAATGTAAAATTTTATGGCTGGGGTTTTTTACAATTGTTTCTGATTTAATTAAAATAGCAGCGCACTCGGATAAAGTGTTTTTTTCTCTTAGCGCGGCTATAATCCAATGAATAATATCCATAATAAATGATTTCGGGGAAGAGAAAATATTAACAGAGCCGGCCTGGATTCAGAATTCCCTTCTGCATGGAGAGCGCTGAATATGGACCTCACAAGGGAATCTGGTCTCTGAGCAAAGGCGCGAGCGTCTATAATGTGCGGCCGTGGTCTCCCCCCTTTCTGTTTTTAAACTACAACCCGAAAC